>PVLD010006178.1:0-103335 GCA_004027595.1 Dinomys branickii
AAAAAAAAAAAAAAACAAAAAAAAAACCGGAAAGGTGGGAAGGCCGTCGCAAGATGTTAAAAACAGGACTTGATACAGATGTCCCTGGGCGTCTGTAGGGCACTGGCTCCGGGACATCCCTCTCCCCGGTAGATGTCAAAAGCCAAGGACACTCAGTTTCCTTAATAAAATGGCTTATTTACATATAACCTATGCACAACCTGCAGTAGATTTAAAATCATCTGTTGATTACTTGTTACACCTAATACAATTAAAGTGCTGGGCAAATAGTTGTTATATTGCTTAGGGAATAACGACAAAAAACTACACTTTTTCGTATCGACATACTGTTTCTTTCCATATATATATATATATATATATATATGGGATATATATTTGAGCCACAGCCAGTTGACTCCTAAGGAAACACCTCTTGAGGTGGAATCTGAAGATAACAGAGGGCTGATTGTATCTGATTTTAAATTACTGGCAATGATGTGATACAAACTCTTTCCATTGCTTGAAATTTTTAAAGTCAGAATCTGCTCTATCTGTACCTTGTGTTGGTGGTATTTTGCAGGGACAAAGAAATTGGAGGGGATGTTCTGTGCTAAAAGGATGCCAGAGACTGTGTGGCTAGATGAGGGAGTGCAGAAATCTGGGACCAGAGGTCACCCGGAGAATAACAAGGCATTGCCCTGGGCAGGTAGAGCACCACTAGCTCAGCAAGAGGAAAGAAAATCCCAGCTCATTCACTTGAACTTACAGGACAAGGTGACCTCAAACGATGCGGTGGCTTTCAAGTCTCCTCGCCTCTTCCTGGTGACTGTAGCTCAACTCGCTTAATAATCCAACTGCTAGTCAGACTTTTCGACAGTTCAAAGCGAGGTGGAAAGATGGAGTCATGGCTGTGGGGTGCAGATTTAGAAGGGAGTCTGGTATCCAGCTGGGGTTTGAACATGTCTGTGTGTGGCTGCTAAGTGCGCACGGGAAAGTCTCTCTGCGAAGAACTGCAGAGCCCCACGCGTGAGATGTGTGCCTCACAGAGAGAACGAGGCAAGGCTCACCCAGCAGTGAATCCTCAGAGCTGGGGTCAGCATGGCCTTGCTGAGTGCAGCAGGACTGTGTCCTTGCTCTGGTTGTCTGATCTCCAGGAAGGGGGAATCTGTTGAGTAAACACATTATAAATTCTAAAATGTAGCAGGAAACAGCAATGAGCCCTGCTTGGATAACTCAGGAGAAGAATGGGCATTCACAGTCAGAAAAAGGACAGCTTTTCTGCTGAGGACCCCACACAGCTCTGGCCCTCTGAGAGCTGGTGGGTATGAGGGCAGCAGCCTCAGGGTGGTGGCTGAGACTGAAAGAGGACAGGAATGTCATCCTCACAATCTGGTGCCCTGGCAGCTTTACACATAATTTATTTCATCTTCACAGAACAACACTTGGGGGTAAATACTTTCACTATCCCCATCTTACAATTAAAACAGGAACTGCACAGCGAGGAGGCCTGGGGCATTTCAAACCTGGCCAGTCTAGGCCAGCATCTGAGCTGTGTTCCTGTGGAAATGCCCCCTCTGAGGTACCACAATAAGTAGGAACCTCAGTGTGGCGGGCGTTGTGGTTGGGGGGCAAGAGAGGAAAGGAAGCCTAGAATCCAGGGTTCACTTATTCATGCTCCGTGGTAACCAGAGTAAGGACACCATGCAGCATTGTTTGGAATCCTACCAAGGGGCATGTAGGGTCTGTGTATTAGCATGTGGGACAGACTATCACTGTCTTCATGCAGCAAGCACTGACTGATCGTCTACACACTGCATGATATTGTTCTGAAACTTGTGGGACTTCAGTTATGAATCATACCAAAACCATGCCCTCCGCTGGATGTCGTGGCATGTGCCTGTAATCCCAGCACTCAGCAGGCTGAGACAGGAGGATTTCTGGGAGTTCCAGGCCAACCTAGGCTACATGATGAGTGTGTTCAAGGTACACAGTGAGGTACATAGTGAGACTCTGTCTCAGCAGTCCCCACAAATCCTGCCCTCAAATAATATTAGGGAGAGAGAAAGGTGTGACATGTATACAAAAGACTATATGCAACTCAGAGATAGAGCTTCTGAAAGTTTCACATAAATGTGGCTGTCAGTGGGGACCGAGATACCGCAGGGGGTGCCTGGAGGGTATGTCGGGATGGCTGGTGGAGGACACAGGTTAGAAAGTGTATCTCACCAGAGGACTGGAAGAATAGCCTCATTCTATTCACCTGGCATGAGTGTAAAAGGTTACAGTTTTTCTGAAACCTACAACTAATAGACTGTTGTTCAACTCCTTTGTGACTAAGAGGTGCAAATCCCAAGTGTAACGTGCCTACTTCTCTTCATAAACTTCTCCCACACTTGCTACATTTTTCTCCCATTGCTACAAAATCCAAACCCACAGAATCTACTCACCTATCCAGGTATTCCTTAGGCTACCTCCCCCTGTGAACACGTAAGGGAGAATTTACTGTTCCTATGCATTCTTGTGTGCTTCCTCCTCTGCTTTCCTGACCACCTGGATGGCTGTGAGATGTGTGTAACTCACAGAAACTCTGCTGCATGCCTGAAGGCAAGGTCACCTCTCTTCCAGATGATCCTCTTTGTCTAAAGCACCCGGTGTACTTTTCCCTTTTACCTGTTTCCGTGGTGGTCTTCCTGAAGGGATCTGGCCCATTCAGCACTTATTTCGGAGCACT
The DNA here is from genome assembly GCA_004027595.1 of Dinomys branickii. NCBI lineage: Eukaryota > Metazoa > Chordata > Mammalia > Rodentia > Dinomyidae > Dinomys > Dinomys branickii. Next base: position 2,711 of record PVLD010006178.1, read on the forward strand.
TGCTACCCTGGCAGTCTTGCAGTCTGCAGGTCCCTCTTCCTACAAGCTCCACGCACCATTATTTTGCATTCCTGCCTGCATCTACTGACAGGGTAGGCTGGACCTGCTCTCAGAGGTCCTGTCGGTCCTGGCAGGAGGGTCATTGCCCACTCGTAAGCTCTCTTTGACCTAAGCTGAAGGTATTGTTTTACTCACTTGGCTGTATTAGTCCCACCTGTGAGGCTTCTGATCTTTCTGTTGGCATGGGGCTCTGGACACCTGACTTTATTTTCCCAAGGGCAGTATACTTTTCATGTGTTTACCTTCCCCCTCTCTTCTTCTCATGTCCCTTTTATCTTGCTCTCAATCTTAAAACAATTCTAGCAGAGTGTATTTTACTTTAATCAATATGCATTTTGAGTTCTGGGCACCTATTCTGCATGGACTCATTCTGTGTTCTGTCAAGCCTCATCTTGGAACTCTTAATTTAACTAAAAATAATTTTGCTCTCTAAAATTTTGATCTTCTTGCTCCCCCTGCATCCCAAACCAACTGTCCTGAATTTCTACAGTATTTTTCACTGAGATGGCTGCAGCGAAAGTGTTTGATGCCATCTGCTTGCCTCGAGACCAATAATTCATTAAAGCTCAGTAGATATTTGTTGAAAAAGTAATTAATTCAAAATATAGGTAGATAGTGAATAACAAAAGTACCCACTATATATTATTGGATTTAAAAAACCTCCACAGTTTATAATGATGGATGTGTGTGTGTGGTGGGGAGTACAGGGGCTTTAACCTCAGCCTTTTAAAAAAACTCTTTATCTGGAGACAGAATCTTGCTAAGTTGCTAAATTGCCCAGCCCGGATTTGAACTTAGTGACCCTGCTTCCTTGGCCTCCCAGAGAGCAGGGATTACAGGTGTAGGTCACCATGCCTGGGTCTACATTTTGTTTTAAAAGTTTATATATGCACAAAAATAACAAAAGAAATTATAAACTTATAATGCCAAACTTTAGCAGTGTTTCTCTAATTGGAGACATTATGATTAATTATTGTTTTCTTCTCTTGGCTAATGAATCGTACAGACTTTCCATAAAGAAATACTATTTTAAAAAGAAAACTTATATGTAGTCAGCAACATTCAAATATGCCCAGACCTCACATTTGTATTTTATCATGTCTTTCTTTGTCTTCTTCTGTTTAATTCACAGTCACTTCTTGGAGAAGGGTATTTTTATGATGTCAAAAAATTAAAGAACGTTAAATACAGGACAGCAAAGGCATTGACTATTTCTCAAACGATTTGTGAGAGTGCCTGCGCCTGTGGGGAGGACCCTAAAAGAGGTTGGTGGAATTTTAGAGTCTCAGAAACTAATCTGGGATTTGAGAGCTGACCTAAAAACTGTGCTACCTCTGCAGAAACCACTGTTTCCTTATTGAAATAAAACTCACTTCAAGCTGTTACACATTTATTGAGGATTTCCTGAGTACACGGAACTCTCGTATTGCCTTGCCCTACTGTAACTTGTATTTAAACAAGACAGACAAAATAAACAAGTTCACTAAGAAAACAGTGTACACACACACACACACACACACACACACACACACACACTACTAGTTTAAGCAGAGTATGGTAATTTAATTATGGCTGCTTTTTTATCAAGAATAAAATGAGTCTACAGAAAATTATTCTATTGCCCTTAGGTTTATTGAACATGAATTTAAAGGTCCGTGGCGTCTTTAGGTAATTAAATCTCCTGGCTGCTATGAAGTACATAGTGGGCGGGAATTTCTCGGCTAGAGTCATCGAGGAGACCTCCTGGCTGTGTGTGCAGTCCGAGTGGTGACGTAGGATCCAACAGAGCAAATCTGGTGAGGGCTGCCGGGAGGCCTTTGAGGAGGAAGGGACGCAGCCAGTGCAATGTGTGGAGGCGGGAATGAGCGAGGCCCAGCTCAAGCGTGCCAAAAGGCGGGTGAGCGGGATTATGGGTAGGTGGGGATGGTGGGAAGATAGGCTAGCAAGCAGTAGCCGTTCATGCGGGGCCTGAGGTCTCACTGGGAGGGGTGAGGTTTTTCCGGACCCTGGTGGGCAGCAGCAGGATGGTGCCGTGCTTCAGATCTAGACGGTCCCGAGAACCTCGTGTGTTCGGGGGCGGGGCTTTCAGAAGGTGAAGGGATCAGGGGGCCCCGTCCTCCTCACTGGGCGCATCCATTGATGACTCCATGCGAGCGACACGTTGTGAGGAGGTAGATCTGGTCAGGAGAGGTGGGGTGGGCAGGAGACGGAAGGGTGCATTCGCCACCCTCACTCCTTTCTTCCTCCTCTGCTTCTTGGTGAGCCCCTTTCCTCCGAGCCCCTTCCACCACGCCCTACCTGCCTTGGAGCAGCCAACCATGGATCGAATCTTATACAGCTGTAAGCCACAGTGAACCCTCCTTCTTTAAGCTGTGGGCATTGGGGTTGTGTCTCCATGCTAGAAGGTGACTACACAGATGGCTTCATGCAGAAGGGTAATAAAATGACTTATACCTGAAAGACAGAAGTTAGCTGGGTTGCCACGATTGCTACCTCATTGTCTTCCCCTGAACTTTCAAAATTCCCCAGATTTATGATAGGGAAAGAAAAAAATCCTACCAGTCTTTAAAAACTGTACCTATTAAACTTAACTACAGATAATTTTAAATTTCATTGATCCTCTTTTGGGTCATTCTTACACAAGGTCAAGCGTTGTATGGTAAAGTTGAGCCCAGAATCGTTTCTGAAACAGAATCTTTTTTTCTTTCTGGGAGTGTTATATGATTTTCACTGTGTATGAAAGTATATCATAGGCTACTCCATGGGAACCCTCCCCAGTGAAAACAAAGTTAAGAGTCAGTAAATAACAATTCTTTCTTAAAACAAAAAAGCAGATGTTTGAGGGCAGTTGTTATTTTCATATGACACTTAAAAACAAAGATGGATATTTAAGCAGTTTCTAGTTTCATAAATCCGTATTCATAGTTTGGGGTTTTTAGAAAACAAGTTCTTATATATAGATCTAAGGGGAACTTAGCTATATTGTTATTTTATTTTATTTTGTTTCTTGGTATCAGGAATTGAACCCAGGACCTTGCTCTTAAGCGCTGTGCTGCTGAGCTATCTCCCCGACTATATCATTAGTTTAAATAATGGAAACTTACAGGTGGTTTAGAAGGGTTCAGATATTTAGAAATTAGAACCATTTAGTTTTCTAATGTGTTTTAACAATTATTTTGAGAAATAAAAGTTTATACTTGTCTGTATTTTTAATTTGTTTTCTTTATGAATGAAATGAGTATTTGAGCCTTTAGCACCTTTAGCTGATTACCACAATAAAGTAGTTCTACAATACCTTTTACCCTAGTTCCTAATCCTAAGAAACCTAGTTCTATGTTTAAGCAGACTTCTAATTTAATTATGGTTGCTCTTTTGTATCAAGAACACAGTGAATCTGCAGAAAATTATTCTACTGCCCTTAGAGGTTTATTAAATACTAATTTAAAGGTCTGTGGCATCTTTAGGAAATTAAATCTTCTGGTTGTAAAACTTCCCACTTCCACTTTGCTGTGTGTGGTTTAGCACAGAAGGAGCTGACTCATCTGTTTATGTAGCAGGCTTTAATGGTCTAGATGAGTGCTGGCAAATAGATTTATTTTCTCATGCCTCCCTTGGCAGCCGGTTGTGGTTGCAGCAAATATTATATTAAAGAGGCTTTTGCATCCGTGTTCGGATCTGTGGGAGTGAGTGGAGTGCTGTGGGAACAACCTCTACCACAGCTGAGGAGTCAGCTGGGAGGCCCTGAGCAGGGCTGCCGAGCCCTGATGTAGACCTCACCCAAGACTTTTGTGTTGGTGGCTTTGTTTACACCTCAAGTAGATCATTGTTATTGAGACCATTGTTTGTATTTTAGAAACTAGTAGCTACAATGTACTCCAAAGAGCACCACTGGCACTTAGCAAACTCTATTTGCCTTTAACTGAAGCAGTTATAGTAGGCATTCTTGCCTAAATTCTGGCTTTAAAAAGCTTCTGACCTTTGATGACTTTGATGCGGGCTTTTTGAGGTAGTTGTGGGCCAAATAATACCTACCTCCACCAAGATACCTATTTTAAATCCTGTGGGTATGATAGGTTACATGTCAAAGGGAAATTAAAGTTGCCAGTCAGGTAACTTTGAGGTGGTGAGATCATGCTGGTTTATCCAACTTTCCATTATACTATTTTCCAAATCAACACATGCTACTGCCTTTTTAAAATTATAGCCATCAGAATGGGTGTGAAATGGGGTTATTTCACTGTAGTTTTGATTTGCATCACTTTGATGGCTATAATTTTGAGCATTTTGGAAGGAAAAAAAACCTCCAAAAATTCAAGTTTTATATGAATTTCTTAGTATTTTCTATATATAAGATCATGCTGCCTGTAAATAGAGATAATTTTACTTCCTTCTTTCTAATCCAGATGTATTTTAATTTCTTGCCTAGTTGCCTTGACTAGAATGTCTAGGATAATGTTGTGTGTGACATCTTTGCCTTTTCTGAATTTAAGGGGGAAATTCAGTCTTTTACCATTAACTATGACTTTGGCTGTGAATTTTTATAGCTGTTTTACATCATGTTAAGGTAATTCCTTACAGTTTCCAGTTTGTTGAGTCTTTTTCAAATCATTAGAATGGTATTAAATTTTGTCACACCTTTCTAGGTTCTGACATGATCGTGTGATTTTTTTTCCTCATTCTATTAAAGTGGTTTTATTAGTCATCGTTCTTACTAGTGGACAAAGTACGAGATACCTGAGTTAAAAGAGGAGAGCTTTACTTGGCTCACTCTTTCGGAGTACTTAGTCCATGGTCGGCTGACTCCAAGGCAGAAACATTGTTGCAGAGGGGTGTGGCTCCCTTTAGGGTACATGGGTAGCAGAGCACAGGGAAAGAGCACCAGCAAGAGACAGACCCCTAAATGGTCACCCGCAGGGACCCATCTTCTCCAACTGAACCTCACCTTGGGATAGCACAGTGAGCTATGAGAATCAGTGGATGAACATGAGTGTCTTTAGTTGTGCTGTTGTGGTTGGCTTGATGTCTTGTATCCATTCAACATTTTTATGTTTCATGGTCATTTGGACTTTGGGGAAGAGCCAGAAGTTGCATGGTGCCCAATCTGATCTGGTTAAGGTAGATGAGGCCACACCACAGTGTTTTCACAGGCTGCCTTTCACCTGAATGGCACCCAACAGCAGCATTCACTGCATTTTTTTAATCATTTTTTATCAATGAAGACTGCAGGAACTGCTTCAGAAAGTGGAAAGAAGAATGGGATGACTGTGGCCTAAGCAAGAGGGAGCATTCTGAGAGCAATGTGTGTTTTACTGTAATATTTTTAAATAATGTAAACACATTTTGTTCAGCCTTTATATAGTCTTATTTATATTTTTAAGTATTTTTGACAGGTTGATACTCACATTTGTATCCCAAACTATCAATATGGGTATACATATACACATACATTTATATAGAAAACACACACACACACACACATACACGCACACACACACACACACACACAACATATTTGGGATGGGAAAAGTACAAAATCTTTGTTGCTCAACCTTGGAAGTCTTTCTTGTAAAAACAAAATCATTTTTAAAAACCTACATTTTAAAGTAACTAATTTAAGCAAGGACTAGACAGAAAAACAATAGCAGTTTATCTCTTTCAGAGAAACTAGGCTTTGTAGCATTCCTTAAAACTATTAGTCTTAGCGCACAGAAATAATTCCATTGAGGAACCAGATAAGTCATAGCTATAATTTTTTCAGAAAAAGATATTCTTAAAAAATTATTACTGGAATACTAATAAGCAGTCCTTATACAAACTATCAATTTTGCAACATCTTTAAATGATGAACAAATATGACCCTTACTCATTCTGCAGCTTACTGGCCAAAGCTTATTCTCTGACCTTTTGACCTGTATCAGACAGAGTTGCATTCCCTTTCATTTTGGCCAACAGTCTTGGTTCATTCTGATTTGATTGTGGTATTTTTTAATTTTCTGGTTGTGGTATTAAATATCCTCTTGTTTAAAAATAGCTGTCAAAACTCCTGTCTGCTAGCAGCTGGCTTTCCCCACTTCTCCTGCCACCTACATACCTTACTTTTCTTCACTCAAGAAAATGGCAAATTTGACTATGGATGGTTTGGTTTTTGTGTCTCCTTCAGCAGCGAACATTTGATGTGCCTAACCTGGTTTCTTTTTCCAACTAGAGGCCTTGGGCAATACAGCCGGAGAGGATGTGGAACTTCTGACAAGTTGTGACTAAATTTTAATGCAAGGGAAAAACCTGGGCAAGGATTTAAAAAAAAAAAACCTTCGGGGAGACTCAAATTCAGGTTAAAAGAGCAGGCAGCCTCCTTTAAATTTCAGTTTCACCTTACTCTAACCAGAAATCCTACCTTCAATTAATAGTATAACTTTTTAAAAAGTAGACTACAAAGACAAACTGATGCATGACAAATGTAAGTCTTTGTGTTATGTATGTCTGTGTGCGTGTGCATATTATACATTGTATGTACTTGTATGTACTCGTGTTTGTAAATTGTTGACCTGGTACCTGTATCGTCACCTTTCCCATGGCTGGGACCAAATACTGGATACATATAACTTAACGGAGAAATGGCTTATCTGGCTCACAGTCTCAGGGTTGCAGTCCGTGGTTAGCAGCTGGAGGAACAGCATGGCAGAAAAGCATCATGGGAAAAAATTCCTTATTTCATGGTGGTCAGGAAGTGGAGTAGGTAAACACCAATCATGGGAAAGGGGCCAGAGACCATAAGCAGTACCTGGGGTCACATGTCCCTGACCCACCCAGGCACACCAAGAAGTACGCTTTACTAGTCCTCGAGGAGGTGGCTGTCAAACCAATCAAGTTCACAATTAAACTTAACCTTCATGGCACCAAGTGAATTTAAAAATAAAAGAGCACCCATTAGTTAAAAAAAAATTTTTTTAAGCCACACAACTTAATCAAACTTTTAAAAGATGAAATAAAGGTGCCACTAGACTATTAACACATATTTTACCTGTGTGAGGCAATTAGGATATATTTGGTCTTAAGCCCTGAAGTATAATAACTGTTGTGATGTTTTTTGTTTGGCAGAAGCAATGGTTTGGGACATTGATTTGTGCTTGTCTTTTGTCATAGAATTTGTGGGCAATTTAAAGATAGCTTAAAAATTAAATTAGATGGATATAAACAAAGTATGAATCTAAGCGATATAAGATATCTAGTTAGATGGATATGAACAAAGTAATATAAGACAGCTAGTTGTTTATAATTAAGTTAAAAATACTAATTAGTTGCTAAATATAAATTCAAGTACTCCTGGCTTCTTAAAATCTACAAACAATAACATATTTGGGTATGTTAAATGTTTATGTTTTCATAAATGATTGATATGCAGATACATATACACTTTGTGAGGTACAATCAAGTGATACCTGACCCTTTAATAAGTTTGAGGGACAGTAAGTATCTAGAAATGAAGGGACATTTAAACCTTAGTTTTAAGCTCACCAACATTGATCCAAGGGGCTGTGTAGTCAGTGGCATAGAGGCTTTTGTGGTCTTTGGCACTAACCTTGCAAAGGACAAATGTAAAGTAGCTGTGGATTTCATCTTGGTCAAAGTTATTCCGAAGAATCTTGAGGACACCTGCATTAAATCCGAGTAAAATTTCAATTACCTAAGCCACTGTATCATAATAAAATTACCTTTATCTTTTTCTTTTCTGTTTCATTTGAGACAGGGTTTCCCTATGGATTTCAGGCTGGGTTTGAACTGGTGATGCTCCTGCTCCAGCCTCCAGAGTACTGAGATTACAGCTGTACCCCACTACACCTAGCAGAATTATCATTTTCTAAATCACACATATGTCTTGGTTACTTTTCTCTCGTTGCTGAGACAAAATACCAAACGTTCAAAATGAAGGAAGGAAAGGTTTATTTAGCTTACAGGTTGTGGAGGTTTTAGTCCATACTTGGCTGGTTCTGAGGCAGAGTAGCACATGGCAGAGGGCAAATGTTCATGGGAGCAGAGCACAGCAAAACCAACCAGCAAAAAGGGAGGAATGGCTGCAAGCAGCCTCCTTTTCTCCCCTACATTGTAAACAGTTTACCCCCACCCAGGGGGTGTGTACCTCTTACATAACCTCCATGCCCTCCACTTCCACAGGCTCAGGATGTACACAAAGTAAGCATCCTGGCTTCCTGCTGAATCATTCAGCTAAACCTCTGGATTCCCCAAGTTGACACAATGTATCAACCATAACAACATAACTACTAATGCTCCTTAGGGGAGCTACTAGGTAGCACCAGCACTTCCCTTCCCCAGCATGTCCTAACAGATTTCTAAACACAACCGGTTGTCCCTAGGCTCTCACTGCCTTTTTCACACAGACAAAATACAAGCTTTCTTGACAAACAGTTCCAGAACCTTGAACTCCAAATTGGCTTTCAGTGAAGCCCTAGAATGGCTTCTAAGGTCCCCAAATGGCTCACAGAAGCCCTAGATGCTTTCTCGAGTAACCCTAAAAAAGAGAAGGCTGGATTGAGGGTGAGGTAGGAGATTAGCGCTGGAGCAAACCAGACAACTGAAGGGGAGGACAAAGTCGAAACTAACTTGTTGTTAAATCCACTCATTTTCCTTCTCTTTTTCTCTTTTTCTTTAGCTTTCTTTTTTTCTTCCTTCCCTCCCCCCCCCCCCTTCCCCACCCCTTCCTCTCTGTTCTTCTTACCTGTTCACTCTCTGCTTGTCTTTTTCTTTAAGTCCTGGAAATTGAACCCTTGGCATTGAATGACATCCCCAGCCATTTTAAAAATGTTTTATTTTGAGACAGGCTCTCGCTAAATTACTATATTGCCTAAGTTGGCCTCAAACTTGTGATCTTTTTGCCTTAGTCTCCCTATAGTGTTGGGATTAAAGATGTGTCCACTGTGCCTGGCAAATCCTGTCATTTCTACCACGTATGGAGTTATTTCTTCCATTTGTTAGGTCATTGCTGTGCTTCAGGTCCTTATTTTCTTTTCTCCTTTCCCTCTCTCATTTTCAATGCTCTATGTTACTGTCACTCTAACACTACACCATTTAAAAGTCCTCAGAAGCTTTCTGTGGCCTTCACTGGTATAGAAGCACGCTAGTCCCCTTCTCTTACTCCTCCAGCACATGTCCGCTGAGTAAGTATCAAAGTTTGTTAAGGAAGTGTATCTTGTTGATGTATAAAAATAAACTCATTTTTTTTTCTTATAACACACTCTGCTAAGTTCCCTGTTGCCATTGGATAATCATTCCTTTAAATTTTTGTGAGTTCTTCCACTTTCTGATTCACTTTCGAGTACTTCAATTTCAGTACTTCATCAGTCTGGTTTATTTAAGAATTTGTAGTCTCAGTTCTGAGCTCGCTTCCTACCTCATCTCAAACCAGCTAGAGAAAGGGCTGTGGTCTGGCTTGAGGATTTCTCCTCTCCTGTCTCTTTCAAGCCCCAGCTGATTTGCTGTTTGGAGTTAGGAAGTGAGATTGCAGGGGTGGAAGAGTCAGTCTGATTTAGTTTGATCACAGAGGCCTTTGCTGATATGATTTCCATATAGGTTTCCTCTGGCCCCAGAAATATCACTGGGACGATAGTTGTGTTTCATTCTGGTAACTCTGACATTGTGTTTTCAGTTTCTCTGAGTTTGGAATGCCATTTGCTTGGTTTCATGGTTGGCTTCATGACTTCTGTCTCTCCACTAAACTCCATGACCCTTCAAGGGAAGCTACCATCTTTCAAGCACCTCTTTCAGATCTTCCTGGTTTTTATAGAGAAGTTTTGCCTTGTGAATCCTCCCAGTCATACTGTACCAGAGTTTCCTCAGCCTCTTCCAAAGCAGATTACTCCAACAGGTTTCCTGCCTCCAGAAAGCTGCACACCAGAAATCAGCCTTCATGTCTTTGATCAACTCTTCTTTCAAGTTGGAGTGTACTGATGGCAAAGACCATCAGTAAAGGACCGGTTAGTACTCTCATCCTCCTCTTAGTGATGATGTCTGGGTGATACGGAAAACACTGGGTGTATTTAAATATGACTCAAGGTGGACAATGTTCACGATTGCCAGACAATGTGAACGTAGTTCTTGCTGCAGAACTGTATACTTATTTGAAAATAGTTAAATGGTAGTACTTAAATAATAATGATATTGTGTATAATTTACCACAATAGTTTTAAAAAACCCAACATTTAAGTAGGGATTACCACGGGGATCAGGCAGGTCCTGTGGATGAGCAGGCTTCCGGTCATGGAAGGCGACAACTGTTTTCCTTTAAGTTTCCTTGACTGACTCCTCTTAGAGCTTTCTTTCTGTACCTTTGGCTGGGAGAATGCATCTCCCTCCATCTCCAGTAGGAAAGAGAGGAAATAATAGCATTTCACAACAGGCGCTGCGTGCCTGACAAGACTGCTGACTTATTTCTCTCCAGGATTCCTTCTACATTACAGAGAGTGAGAGTGTTTGTTCCTTGGCTCGGGCTGTTCTGACCTAATAATACTCAATAATCCCTGTAGGGATGTGAGTAGCTCATCTATGGGGGTGGGGTCTATGGAGAGTACGAGGTACTTAGTACTGTTTTTATTCTCTGCTTTGGGCATTAGCCTCAATTCCTGCATAAGATAATCTTATCTGACATTCTGTTCCATGATTTTGTGCTGATATATTAAAGTATACGATAGGAAATACTGTAATAGAAATATGAGAGAAGAGAAGGACACAGAATTTTAAGAATATCTCATATGGCCTTACCCTTTTACATAAAAATTTTAGCTCTTCACTTACAAATGAAAAGAATAAGGACAGTGTCTAGTAAAATATATGCATGTGATTCTGATTATGTATGTTTATCTCTTCTCTGTATCAGTCTGCATTTAGAATACAACTGGCTTAAAATCCTAGAATAAAATGAAGGGCTGAAAAAGCAACTCTAGTCAGTAAAGCTCAATTTCACATACTGACACTGGGGCAGGCTTACTTTTATGATGGTGCTCATAGCGGTGCCTCCTCTTCCCTTATGCCCTGCACAATATAGGATTCACCTTAGACTGAAACCCAGGTACCCCAATAGTGATTGGATGGTATAGGCAGGGTCCTAGGATGCCTAACTTGGGTCTTCATGGATTTATAGCTCTGTCTTTTTAACATGGTTAAATAGCCTGGGTCCCATCTGGACCTTAATAGGTTACAGTAACACAGAGATCCTTTCTTCTACCACCTCAACATTTGAGATGCTCTTGATTGTGGCAAATGAGAAGAAAACAGACCTGAGCAGTCCCAGGGATCATAATAAGAAGCTGTACATGCAGCCGCTGCCTTGAGATACTGTGAACTTGTTAAGCTTGACCTTGCTTCATTCTGCTGCAATTACACTATGACCTATGTTTGACCATTTGGAGAAAGCAGTTATGAAAACTCCAGTATGGGCTGTGTAATTTTCAGAAGATGGTTTTAGCTCTCTATTTTGAGACATTTTATTCAATTTCCGGTTGGTCAGCAGTAGTGAGCGATTCTTAACTTAGTATAGCTAGCACGATTGAGGCAGTGTAGGACCAGTCTCCCTCCATTCTCCTGAACTTGGGCAATGTCCACAGTCAGTCTTACTTCTACTGTCCTAAAAAAATAAAAAATAAAAAGAACAAAAACGGAGGAAATTCCTAAAGCTCCAATCTAGAGCACACACATGTTAGATATCCTGGCAGTGACCTACAGTCACCTTTCCCCTACTGGAAATTTATTAAAGGTTTATACATTGGAACTGCATGCCATGCATGCAATTATAACAGAGTGAATCATGGGACAGTCATGTGCATTAGATACCCCTGAGATGAATCAGCACCTGTCAATCATTTTTCCAGTTATATCCAGAGAGAGCCAATGAAAAGTTCCCTAGGCACAGTGCACATATTTTTAAACCCCAAAGCCTGACTTACATTCCTTCCTGTTCTCCTGGGTGCCCAGTACCACTTTTCCTGTGTTTCCCTGTTGGCACCACCTTTTTGTTTCTGCTGGCATGAACCCACTCTTTCTGAGTGTACCTTCAATAAATGTATTGGCTTTTGTGTTTCAATAATTAGGCATGTACTGTACTTGCAGTTCTTTGCTCCCCACACACAAGAATCTGGCATCTGTCTCTTGGAAATGCATCACACACAATATCATTCGCATCAGAGGTTGCTTAGAGGGCAAGTTCCAGTAGGCAGAGGGAACTTCAGTTCCAAAGCCTAGTGAATAAAGTCCTTTCAAAAAGAAGCAGCTTTGTTTAAATTCAAGATGTCACCACGTTCTGTTAGACTGCAGCTGCCTTCCCACAGTTGAAATGTCTGTATGTATTATTAGGAGATAGTATAAGGAATTAGCAAAGTATTGTTATTTCACAGATTTTTGGAATGATACTCTGTTACTCAAGGAACTTCCTCTGTAGAATTTGTTGTATGTTCTGATGAACGACACTGGGTCCAAAGTGGATAAACCTTTCATCATAAAGTAATTTACAGCAAAATAAAAATTTCTTCCTTGTTATCTTAGTGCTAGTTTCATGATCAGGATGTGTCTATATTCACATTTTTAGTATAGAATTGTATTTGATAAAAAATAAACCTATTTGTGTTCTACTTTTCTGAGGTAAAATGTTCATAGAGTGAAATATTTTGATCTTGAAGTGTGTGTATAATGTAATGAGTTTTGAGAAACACATGTTTCTGTGCACCATCACTGCAATTAAGACATAGAACATTTCTAGCACTTTAGAAAGTCCACTCATTCCTTGTGTTAAGCAGCTTTCTTGTTGCTGAGATACAATACCTAACAGCCAAAAAAAGGAGGAGAGGTTCAACTTGGCTTACGGTTTTGGGAAATTCAGTTCATGCTAAGCTGACTCCATGGCAAGAAGCATCACTAAAGAGGGGCCTGACAGAAGGAAAGCTACTCACCTTTCACAGCCAGGAAGCAGAGATAGGAGAGGCTGGGGATGGGAATATACCCTTCCAGGTCACAGCCCCAGGGCCCCTTCTAACCAGGCCCTAGCTCCTAACAATGCATTCGGCTATTAGTTCGTCAGTGTTACCCCACTGGTAACACCCCACAATCTAGTCACTTTCCCAAAGCTCCACCTCTGGATATGTGACACCTTGGAGGGATAGTTCACATTTAAAACATAACATTTCTACTTCTACTCTTCCCACCTCCTACTAGAAAATACTGTTTTCTATATTGCCACTGGGTTTGCAAATTTAAAAGTTATATACATATATTCCTCATTTAGTGTTTATCATTCTACATCTGTCTTTTTTGGCCCAGTATGTTTTTGAGGTTCATCCATATTGTTGTGTGTAGTTTTCTGATTTTGTGGAATCATTTTTTACACCAAACATGGTAAATTATCAGCCATTATTTCAAGTGTTTCTCCCATGTATTTTTCCCTCTCCTCCCTTTTTGAGACTTAAGTTGATTATGGTTAGACAACATGCTACTGTCCTATATGTCACTGAAACTCTGCTTTTCTATTTTTTTTCTCTTTTACCTGGAATGCATTTCTATTGGTATAACCTTATGTTCATTAACTTTTAATTCTCTGTACCACTTTTATGTTCATTTAGTGAAACTTTTACTTCGGGTATTATACAGTAATTTTGTGGTCTAGAACTTTCATTTGTTGGTTTTTCATAATTTCCATTTCTCTGTTGACATTATGAATTTTTGTTTACTTTAAATCCTTAAGCATATTATATAACTTCTTTAAAATCTTAATTTACCAATTCCAACACACAGGCCATATCTGGAGCCTTTTGTATTGACTGCTCTGATTATGAGTCATCTTTATTCATTTTAAAAATGTTTTAAAATTTTATGTACAACCCTATAGTGCATGATAAAGAATCTATATTGTCTGCCTTTTATGAATATTGATTGTTTGAGTTCTAAATAGTTTAGTTAGTGGCTCATCACCTTTATCTTGTGTTGCCCAGTTGTAAGTTTTATTATAACACTTCTCTGGAACTCTTTCATGTTTCTTAAGCACCTTTAATTTGGTAGGATTTGAACTCTAAAGTTCGTTTTCTTTATGGTATGCAACAAATAAACTTTTTCCTTAACTTTTTCAGATTTCCAGCTGCTTTCTTTTTTGGTGTTCTGTGAAATTGCTCTATATTAACCATAGCTCATGGATAAGCCAAGAATTTTACATGCATGTTGGTGGAAGAATTCCCTTCATTTTTGGATTTTCTCCTTTAAACTCCTGCCACCCATGGGGCTGAACTCTACCCACTGACTTTTATCCAGCAATACTCTTCCCTGCTGAGTCCTTTCCATCCTGCCTTAGGTATGGACGGGGAAGAGGCCCCGGGGTAAGCTGTGGAAGTGTGGACTTACTCACTGAGTATAGTTTCATTCTGTTCAAAGGTCTAGTCTTCTGCAGTATCTGTTTGCTTATGGTTGCACCCTGGTGCCTTTGAATAGTTTTTAAAAATGTTATTGAGAGAGATGGTTGTTATTTTTTAGAGGCTTAGTCAAATATAAACTATTTCACAGTTGCTAAACTTTGAGTTTCAAAATGAATGCTCAGTATTGTACACATAATTAAGTTTGAAATTTGAAAAATGATTAAGTAAATATTTAGAAATATTTTTCTTTCCTTTTTGGCTTCATTTTTTTTCCCTTTCCCGGGAAATCTATCTTTAATACAGTAAAACCTTGGCTTGTGAGCATAATTTGTTCTGGAAACATGCTTGTAATCCAAAGAACTTGTGGTTTATATCTAGGGCCCCCACCCCCACCCGACCTCATGGGTGGGGCTTTTCAGAGCTGGCTGCATCTAGGCTGTGTGGTACTGGGATTAAGGGTGTATGGTACTAAATTATTCCACTGATTGTAATTACACAGTTCTGGGTGTGGCTGAATGTATTTACTGAAGACAGAGCTCCACCCTGGTTTGGGTGGTACCACCCAAAAGGCTTGCAGTGTGGGTGGGATAAAAGAGAAAGGCAGGCTCGCTGCTGCTGCTGGCTGCCTACTGCTTCCTGTGCACCATGCCATGGAGTGTTTCTCCTTTGGTTGCCTCTCTGCCATGCCCTGCTGCCTTGGAGCCAGCTGACTATGGATTGAAACTTCTTTGAATTGTCTTAGTTACTTTTATCTCATTGCTGAGACAAAATACCTGATGTTAGAAATTAAGGAAAGAAAGGGTTATTTACCTCACAGCTTATTTTATACATGAAATAAACCTTTCTTCCTTTAACTTTACGTATTGGGTATTCTGTCTCAGCAAGGAAAAAAGCAATTAAGATAGCACTTGTAAATCAAAGCAAATTTCCCCATAAGAAATAATGGAAACTCATATGATTTGTCCCATAATCCAAAGATATACTATAATACAAAATAATAAAGAAAATACAAAAATATAAAGAAAAACAAACAAAGTAACCTACATTTATCTTTGAAAAATCTTCGTTGCTGGTGTGAGGAGACAGTGTTACTGTATAGGACAGTTTTTCAACAAGAATCACTGCTCTCTATTGGCTCAATGGAATCTTTTTCTTTTTGTGCAACTTTAATAAGGAATCAACCCAGTGACACTTTTGCCTCCCTTTGAGGATTTTATGGAATTGTATTGTCGTTAAGCAGACTCACCGCTCACTCTGCTGTAGTCTTAGGGTTGGTGCTTTTCTATAAAACTGCAGTTTTCTGTTTGCACATTTTACACATCTCCCTGATCTCATCTAAGGTGAGGGATTCCTTCACCTTTTTCTCCTCCTTAGGAAGATGAGCTCTTCTTTATAACCTATTGCTGCTGGGAGCCAATCACCCACAGTCTCCAGTGAGAGAGAGAGGGAGAGGAACCATTGGCTCAGCTGTGGTCGTATGGTTTTGGTGTCACATACTACTTGTATTGCAAGACATCACTTGTTTATCAAGCTAAAATTGCTTTGGAATGTCTGTCTGTCTTACAGAGCACTCACAGAACAAGTTACTTGTAACCCAAAGTTTTACTGTGCTTGTTTTTCTGCGTGCATCGGTCTTTTCAGCCTGAAGTAGTTTTTGCACTTGCACTTCCAGTTTTCCTGGTTACTTAGGAATGTTCTACTTACAAACCCATCATACACTGAAACTATTGTAAGCTGAAAATGTATCTAATATTTCTAACCTATTGAACATCCTAACAACAATGTAGTGCACTATTGCTTTACCGTTGTGATCACGCAGCTGGTAGGGAGCAGCAGCTCTCTGAAAGAATATTGTACTGCATACAGCCGGCCAAGAGAAAGACTACAAGTCCAAGTGAGCCTCGTACTGAGTATATGTTGCTTTTGTACCACCACAATGTCAAAAGATGTTAAATTGAACCAGTATAAGTTGGGGACTGTTAGTCAGCCTTCTGTCACTCTGACAAGAGAAACTGACTTATGAGGCAAAGAAGGTTTTATGGTTTTTATGGTTCAGAGATTTCAGACCACATGACTTAGCCTTGTATCTTTCAGAGCTGCAAAAAGATAGTTATGCCATGGCAGAGGAAGCCTGCTTAGTTGATGGTAGCTGTGAGGTAAAGAGAGGGAGAGGAAGAGGCTGGGATTCCAATATCTCCTTCAAGGGCATGTTCCATGACCTACCGTCCTTCCAGAGGGGCCCAGCACATGAAGGCTACAATGTTTCCCAGGAGCTTTTGTCTCATACACTTGTGACAGGTTAGTTGTTTATATACCAATTTGACTACTAGGTCAAACTAGCACAAGGGCTTTTTTTTCTTTATTTCTTTGTAGCTCATCATTTGACACATAAAAGGTATTCAATACATAAATGTATTATAAAATAAGTACATGAGTAGATGAACTAAACAAAATGAAAATATCGAAGTGGAAATTTGAAAATCAGATTTTTGTGAAAACTACCTTTTCAGGGAGATTTTTAAATGCTAATTTACCTATACTGAATTTTGTCATAAATTATCAATATTTGGAGTTCAGTTATTTCAATATGCATTAAATATTTACACTGACAAATATGAAATTTTACACACTTGGAAAGACAGGGAAGGACCTAGTTTACTGCTTCAGCTGGTTGGAAGTTCAGAAGCAGAGAAGGGGATGATGAAATCCTGAACTCATTTGCTCTGACTTCTCTGAAGCCATAACTCAGGACAAGACACTGGAAACAGTGAATACACTAATGACTTCCCAAAGTGGCCTTATGCCACTATATGTCACAGAGGGTACATTTTAATCTATGATCTGCTAAGCTCTGTTTTACCCAGTGAGATGACCTGAACCAGCATATACAGAACACTCTCGCAAGGTGACATAAAAGGCTAATAATGCTAATAAGTTTGTTTTCTTTTTAAAATAACGGTGGTAAAGATCCCGAAGTGTTAAAAGAAGCTTTGGACTTGCCTAACCATCCACAAAATGAAAGGGTTGGAATAGAGTTATTTTGCAGGTTTTAATTTCTCTGTAACACTAGTAAACTCACTCATTCCCTCCTTTAGTTAGTCCTTCATGGACATTTATTTTTTGTACACATAGTATGTGATCAGTGATGTGCTATATTTCAGACACATAGATGAATAAGACACAGTTCCTCTCCACAAAGGCCTTAAAGAAAACTAACACACAGCATCTTTAGAAGCATAAATATTGAGTCTAACAAAGTGCTACTAGAATCCAAAGAAGGAATGTTTAAATTTGCTTGGAAAAAAGGAAAGAGTGTCCCTGGGAGGAAATACCCTTCACTTTTGAATTGCTGTAGAATTGCTGGAATAGGTGTATTGCTGATGTCTGTGGTTTATTGAGAGGAACAGTCAATGCTTAAAAATTTCTTTTTTCTAGACCAATTTTGCACACTTGAAATTGGTAATCAGAGTGACTGGTCTAAAAACAATAGGCAGTATAAGAACCATTGTTGAACTCCTACTATCTTGTGTGAAGAAGCTCTCCATCATTTCAAATGTTTTATTTATTTAATTAATTAATTTACTTTTACTTGTTCATCTTTGATTGTCTGATCAAGCTTACATTCTTTTGTCTGGGGGACTGAGCAACTTCGTTGAAGATAACAGTATGCAATATAGCAACCACTGTAAATTTTTATCATTTTGTTTTGAGGTCATGTATCATTTTTGTGTTGTTTTGATTTTGTCTTCACTGTTGTTTTGTCAGTTTTTAAATTTTTAAGTTCCTGAAAAGTAGATCGACTTATTCAAATGAAACTATTTCTTCTTTTGTAGGAAGAGAACTTCACTCATTTCAGGTTTAGTATATCCCTAATCAAAGACTAGAGCAAGCATTCGTGGAATAATGGAAAGTTCAGTTTTTGGCCATGTTCATTAAGAAAAATATTATTGTTTAGTACATTGCCCATTTTCTACTAGTATTATTCTATCCCAGTTGATAATACTTAGTAAGCCAGTGTGACTGAGTCTCTGTCTAAGCACAAAAGCCTAGATCTATCACACAAAATATCCACTTAAATCATTATTGGAACTTTCGCACCTGCTGGACTCTACATTTCTGCCGAGCCTACTGGTATACCTGGTCATTAATGGATTCATGTGTCCTTGTATGCACAGAGAGAAAGGTTAGTAACTAAATAAATCTTTGCACTAGAAATTAATGAACAGCATCTGTTAGTGTTTAAGTCCTTGTCTGCCAGGTGTCCCATGTTACATAATTTAACCAATAAACTACATGAAAGGTCACACTGATAACAGTTATTTTTTGTAAATATGATATAACTTTTATATTAAAATATATTCACTGAACGAAAGAATGCTGACGTTTTTATTAGAATGTCTTAGAGACTTCTTTCTGAGTGGCCTCCAGAGTATTTAGCAAATGTATTTGCATATTCTCATGAATGAGAATTTTCATCCTTTATGGGTGGGCTTCATTTTTGGAGTGTCAGAAGTCATTTGTATGAATTCCAGTAACTGAGGTAGCTGATCACGCTAGATATTATAACTTTGGAGAATGAAGTAAAGTTGGGTATGAAAAAATTGTCTGCCTCAGCTCTTTCTCTTCCTGTCTGCATAGTGGAAAGAGGAGTGATTGTGTGACTATCAGCATGATATTATAAGTGCCTGAAAAACCGCTGGTAATTTGTTTCACAGCTGGAAGTTTTTAACTTTAAACTCTCTCGTAAAGGAGGAGCCAAATCTCTTCTTGCCACAAGGTGCTTTACTCTATGTAATGCTGATTGTGAGACCATATATTTTGCTCACTTCTAGATCTAGTTCACACTTCCTGGCACATAGCGGTACATTTGATAATTACTTGCTGAATTAACAAAATGTAAATACATCAACTTCCTCTTCAGTCAATATTGACCCCACCATTAGTGAAAACTGTAAGGAACATACTTTTTAGGCACTTATATGTTGTGAATGACATGTGGCTGGGATTATTTTAAAATATAGATTATCTTTGCTTATATTAATGTACAGATTATGTTTCATAATAGTCATCTAAAATATTTAGGTTTTGTTACGGTCTCAGTAGACAATGTACAGCAGGGATGTGAACCTTTTAGAGCATTCAGTGATAATGAAGAGCTGGCTGCAGCACGCATGCCATAGGTTTGCCTCCACTGATACAGGGTATTATAGGAATTTGCATGACTTCTCAGCGTAATCTTGCTCTTGTAGTGAGCAGGCAGAATGATCCTGCTAAAAGTTGGTTGGAACTAGTCACTTCCTGTCCTAAAGCCACTCTTGGCTTCATGTATATTAAGGCAGGCTCTCTCCGGGGGCCTTGGACTAACACATTTCATTGTCGGGAATCGTCTTCCCTCAGCTACATGACCCACTTCTTGTTTCCAAGTTGTTGCTACAAACGATAGGATTCTAGAAGATACTTTTTGTAATTGTCATTGATTACATGAGTTTTTTTCAAGAAAAATGAGGTTCAAGTTTGAAGTAATATAATTTGAAATAAAATTAAGGTTAAAAATTTAGAAATATTATTAATAGATAACTCTTTTTGAAGCCATCACAGATGTGTATGTAACACCTCTTCACTTTACAGGATTTTACATTATTAAATACAATAAAAATAGGTGGAGGAACGTGATGATTCTCTACTCTCACTTATTTGTGTCAGTTATTGAGCATCTTGCTTTTAAAGTACATTAATATTAAGAAGTGACAAGTTAATAGTCCTTCAAAATTAGTGTCATTTCATTGTTGTTAATTAGGCATCCATTCTATTTTGCATCCCTCAATAATATTTATTAATACAATGTTTTTTAAAAGCAAATGCTTCAGTGTTATTTTAAGGCTGCTATAGTTAGCCTAGAAGCAAATGAAATAATATCATAGTCTTTGTAGTTGCATACATATGTATTTAATAGAAAAATTTCTTATTTTTTGCCTGTCTGAGAATATTAGAAAAATGAGAGAAATTTGCAAATAATTATATGGCGAATGTATCTTGTTGACTTTTAAAGCAAATATAAATTTTAAAATGAAAGTAGCAGTATACAGATGTAAGTGTAAGGTTTACTTTGCAAAGATAGCTAATCTTAGTTAAGTGGAACATTTGGATTTAATTCCTCTGTGTACTTCTTTGTTATCACTGTATTTCCAATCAAATTATGAGAACAGGTTCCAGTATGATGGCTGAAACCTGATTCAGATTAATCCATGTGTCTAAGTTGGATTTAGCTATGGGAAACATGATTCAAAGAAGAGGTGTGTCACATTACAATTTTAAAGGGAAGCTTTTGTGCTGGGAATTGGAATAAGTCTTTTTAATATATCCTAATTTAATTTTTGACCAGAAAGCCCCATTTCAGTGACTTTGGTTTGAAAGTTAAACTGTGGTTGGTATTTTAGGTAGACAGTTTTTTTTCCCAAATATCTTACCAGGGGAGAGATTTATCGAGGATTAGTAAGGTCAGAGGAGTTTTACTTTTGATTGCATTGCATAGAATACATGGCGAGGGGATAAAAGGTGGTTCATAACTTAACTTTGGGAAAAGGTGATAATTTATTAGCCTTCTTGATGTGAAAATTTTTTGTTTGAATAGCGCATTATTACAAATCAAACAGAAATCTCACAGTAAAGTTTTCTTTGTTGTATGATTCAGGACTTTACTCTTCTATTTTAAGCTTATAGTAAAAATGTGATTTCAGAGTCCCAGTGTTCCAATACTCACCTATGTAGTTCATCCTGAGCTAGATGAAATGTTAGGCTCTGATTTGTATCAGTTTCTGTATTATTGGTTTTTCTCTCACTTTCTTCTTTGACTTTGGAAAAACAGCTGCCAAGGTTGGTTTGAGACCTTTTATGACTTCTCTCACCCACAGTCTCAACTCTTTTAGCACTGACCTTTGTCCTTCTCTCAGGGATGGGGATAACTTGATATGACTAGCTGCAGAGAAGGAAATTGAACATCAAGGAGAGAAAGGAGTAAATGAGAGAGAAGCAATACCAGTGAATTTGCTTGGAAATTCCCTCTGGGTATTTTTACACACAATCAGGTTATAAAAGCAGATAAAAATGTTTTATTGTTTTAGTTTCTTTGTCTGGAAGCATAAAAAGAGTTGAAGAGATGGAGGGCCATAAAGTCTGGTTTGAAAACAAGCTCTGATAATCTTGTTAGGCTGAATGGACTGTTGCAGAATGTCTTCTTTTTTTTAACCTGTTCTACTCATGAATGTATTTCTGAGTTCTTTCTGAATATTGAGCATCTGTGTTTTACCTGAAAGCCCATACCTTGCAGCTCTGAACAGATTGCCAATGTTTTATTGACAAAACACTAATCCTTTCACATTCTACCAGACATGTATGCCAAATTTAAGGTATGTGCACATTAAAAGGACATATTTATAAAGCCATCATGTGTTTTACCACCACCACTCGTTTTTATCATGACATTTATCACTATTTGGTGTAGTTTTCTTTGTATTATTTGTGTCTTTCCATTAGATGCAAACTTTTATGAGAAGGAACACTCATGTGCTGAATCTATTCTATCAACTGGAGCATGTCAACCACATAATAGGTATTAGATGTTGGTTGAATATTGTGGAGTCACCCTGTTCAGGTAACATCCCCAGTGAAATAGAACCCTCTCTTGACTGCAGAATTTTCTAAGTATTGAGAAGGTCACACTATGTTGAAGTGCTTACGTTTTGCAGCAGAGGATTCTCACATTTAGTATATCTGCAACTCCCTCCTGTCTTAGTTACTGTTCTCATTGCTAAGACAAAATACCCAACACTAAAAGTTAAAGAAGGAAAGGTTTGTGGAGGTTTCAGCCCATAATCAGTTGGTTCCAAGGAGGAGTGGCAGGGCAGGGGGTATCACAGAGGAGAAACAGTTCATGCGGGCAAAAGCAGCAAGCTGCCCCTTTTCCATTCTATCTAGGCCACCCAGCTTAGGGCCGGTATCAAAATAATCAGTGGGCTGATTTAATAATCACCATTCTTAATCCCAGCATCACACATTCTAGGTCCATCTGCCTCTGAAAAAGCCCCACCTATGACTGCCTGAGGCTTTGCAGGGACATTTACACATAAGCCATAGCACCTCCTAATTTTTTCAAAGCAAATACATTCTTAAACATCTGCCACAGTCATCTAACATTACTGAATTCCTCTTTTCCTTTCCTCCTCATATGCAGTAATCTTCCCTCACCCATGGGGGATACATTCTGATATTCCTGGTAGATTCTTTAAACTACAGGTAGTAGCAACCCTGCAAGTGCTGTGTATTTCCCTATACATTCCTATACTTCTGAGCAACTTTAAGACTTAGGCAAAGTAAGAGGTTAACAATGATAATAAGAAAATACAGCAATTATAACAATGTACTGTAATAAAAGTAAGGACAATATGGTCTCTTTTAAAATACTGTGTTGCAGAATAAGGGGGCCCACCAGACAATGCATCAGGAAGTTCAGACAGCTCCCAAATAATTCCCAAATCTACCTACTTCTTTCATCTTCCCACTTCCGACCCGGACAACCCACACTGCATTAAGTGGAGCTCTGCAAACCCAGGACTGAGCGCTCTGCTTCCATTCTCACCCTCTCACCATGCATTTCCCACACACACACACAGCAGCTAAAGTGTTATTTACATAACAGGAAACACCTTCCAGTGCCTTCTTTTTACCATTGTGTAAAATCCAAACTATTTCCTGTGGATTTACTGCCTTTCATATTCTCTTTTCCCTCAGCTCAGTCTGCCTTTTCTCACCCACCTCTAGTTACAGTGACCTTCTTTGTGGTCTTCAGCTAGGCCATGAGCATGTTTGAACTCAGGGCCTGTTGAATTTGCTATGTTCTCTATCTAGAAGGCTCTGCTCCCAATCATGTCGTTGCTGATTTTTGTTGTTATTCAGATCCTAGCTCCAATTTATAAAAGTGGTCCCCAGCCATGCTCCTGCTCATCCCCTAATCATTTTCTTTCTAGAACATAAGCTAGCAAATGATACCATGAACTCCAATGCCAACAGAAGCTCCACAAGGACTGAGAGCAAGGACTTTGTCTTTTTTTATTTCCTGTTATATCCTTAGGGTCTAGGACAGTGCCTGGCTTCTAGTAGTGTGTGCTCAACAAAATGCAAAAACGTGTATGTGCCAAGCGTGTATATGCTGTGTGGAAGAAGGTATTCACAGAAGTTAAAAAGATACCTAAATTGTCCCTGCTACTTCCTAGGGATTTAAAAAGTTTCAGGGCTTGTGTGAAAGTATCAGCTTACACTGAGAAACAGAAGGAAACAAAATAGAAATAGTTTTTTGAACTCCAGGCTTACCAGGGTAAAGGCAGAGGTGGAGAAAGCCTGTGTGTTCAAGAGCCTGCAAAAGTGGTCTAGTGCCTCTGTGAGTGGTTTTGTTATTAGTGTGGACGTGTCCATCCTTGGATTACTGCGCCTTCCTGCCAGCTGCCATTTCTCTGAGACATCAGGGTGTCAACTTGAGAAAGCTACATTCCATAAATCTTACATAAGTGGCAATCAATGCTTTCTCTTCAAAAAAGTGAGTTTCAATTAAGTTTTAGAAAGTAAGGTTATCTTTGAGATGTAAATAATATGTTAACATTGTGCTACATTCTAAAAACCTGAGTACATTAACTTGGAATGCGCTGAGCTGGTAGTAAATTGATATCCGGGCTGCAGTTGCCAGAGGAGGATTTTTGTCTTGTCTTCTTCACATCGCAGAGAAAATGCACAGGAGTCTGGGTCAATTAATTGCCTGCCCGAGTGCTGCCCTATCTATTTCAGATAGTGAAAACTGAAGAGGGCCGACTCATTTACTCTTTGAGTAGCTTCTTGCTGGGGAATCTCAGGTTCAACATCCTAGAAACCATATGTGTTAGTTTAATCTGAGTTTGGCCCCTAGGAGAATTAAAGTGAAAGGGAATTCCACAATTGGAAGGTGTGGAAGCAGAAAGCTGACTAAACCAAGCCCTTCGAGAGGCAGTGTGGGTTTGTGAGATTACATTCTTAGGGTATATAATAGGCTATGGTTTAAATTTCCAGATTCTTTCACTTAAGAGCTTCTATGTCTGAATTCGAGAGGAACACAGGCTAAAGCTTTGCCCCTTCTTTTGTGAGGGCCCCAAAAGGGGACAGCCCCAAGTTTGCCAGAGATCTCAATAGAAATCTGAAGCAAAGGGTTGGATGAGAAGCCACGTTCTTGCATATGATTTTTTCTTCTTTTTTTCTAGCATTTATTTCCTCTTCTGTCAGGTGGGCTTCTAACTTGGTTATAAGTTACAAGTCATTTATTAATAATTAACAGTGACCCCTGACTGGTCCGCTGGAATGGGGCTGGGACAGAGCTGAGCAGCATTTCCAGCGTGATACAGGGACTGAAGAGTTTACAAACTGTACTCAGGAGCTCTGAGGGGTGAGTGGACCTTTCACGTTAGGAAACCCAGCATCAGCAAATGTGATGCCTAACGGGACCACAGTAAGGAAGTAAAAACAGCAGCCCCACCAATGAACAATTAGAATTTGGTATAGAAATTATATATTTTATACTAATTTAATTTTATACAGTATTTTAAAAATAACCACACAAGTGATGAAAAAAATGCTTAAACACATGAGGTATATGAGGCACTAAGAGGTCTTCAGAGTATTCCAGAACAGCTCAGTAAGTGTTAACCAGCTGACTGCCCCACTGTGTTTGGCATGATTTTTTTTTTTTTTTTTATTTAGTAGAGGTTAGAAAGGCTACTTTAGTCTAGCTTTGTTCTCATCATTTCTTAAACACAGAGCTGTTAGAAAAATTTTGAATCACTGGTAATGTTGTATTTAAATAACTGTGATTATTACCTAGAACATAAACTTTTAAGTAAGAGTATCAAAGGCATAAAAGAAGTCATTCTGACACAGTGAACACAATAGTAGCCCACTTGGTGTTTTGCCTGCTTTGTTACCTTCCCTTCTTGTTTGGATTTAAGTTTTCTCTTTGATCTAGAGTTAGAATATGTTTTAGGAAAGAAATGTTCTAATGTATGAAACATTTATTTTTAAAATAGATTTAAATCAGGTCTCAGCTTAGATGAATTTGTTCGAGCTAAGCTACTTTGAACTCTAATTTCTGAGTAGTAGTTTGGCTGCCTAAGCAGAGAGTTTGCTAAGCCTGATGCAATGAACCAAAATGGTTATTAGATTACCTTAAATCAAAATGATGTGATAATTCATGTTGAAATTAGAGGAATTTGAAGTGAGTTCTTCTTTTTCCTTTTGTGCTATAATGGCTTCAGTTTAAATTATGTTATTCAAAGGGTACTGGAGCTTTCATAAATTATTCATTCGCAAAGATTTAGCTATTTCAAGCCACATCCCCTGAAACAGAATGGGTTGAGTGAGATGGTTTCATTTTGCCGAAGCATTCATAAATATCCCTCTGCCTTACTTCCTCAGCTACCTTGGATGTCTCTTTGTTTAAGTGACACTTATTTCCCACTGTCAGGGTATCTCATTGAATAGTTCCAATTTCTAGAACAACTTGGGAAGGGTTTTTACTTCTCAGTCTGTTGATCCACTAACTTCAGAAGTGAGGTAAAAATGAAGACTGGACCTGTGGGAGTTTCAGCAACACTTGGACCTTTTCGTACAAGAATCTTGCCTTTGCATTTGTGATCTCATACCTTTCAGGAAAAGCAGTAGCTGTTTTCCTTGTATGGGTCGTCCTTCCACCTGTGTAAATATCTGTATTAATAGGGTTATCCTCTGAAATAATCTTATTTATGTATTTTTATTAGTTAGGATGACTAAATATGAATTAGGCATATTTCTAAGCTTGCTGTTTTCTCGGTACATCTTTCTTATCTGGACCGACTCATTACTGGACACAGATGTTCACCTGGTGATCAATCGTCTATAACTGCGATCTGAAAAAACCCCCTGAACAGATGCTGTACTTGTGGGCATGGCTGCAATTTGTGATTCTCAAAATGTATATTCTGTAATCTCTCTGAAAGATTAATTCACTGATTAAAAGATTGCTTCTCTTCCTGGAATAAGTATTCAGTGTAGCTGGTGTTATTTAGTGCAATATTTTTAAGCTTTGTTGAATTTCAAGTTCTGAGTCATTATTCTTTTCCTTGCCCTTCTCTTCCATGCTTCAAGTTTCCTGATTATAGGAAAAACTTCCCTTGGTCAATCTTGTGGTAAATGAGAACAGGAGGCAGGTGAGGGTGGAGATACAGCCTGTGCGTCATCTGCATAACTGAGGGCAAACAGAAAAAAGGAGTTGTAAAAGTGCTGGCAACTGGGGTGGGGAGCAAAGTTAGGAGGAAGGATGTGTGGTGAGGAGAAGTGGCACGTGCGCAAACCCGTTGCTCACACATTTGGTGCGGAAGCTAATGAGATCAAAGGGCGATGGCTGGAGGACATGCTAGAGTGAAGAGAGGTTGTTTCAAGCCAGGGCAAACTGGAATATGCTTACCTGGAGGGAGAAGTGGGCAAAAATGGAGGAACTGATAATACAAAACAGGAAGAATTATTGTGACAGATTCTCAGAGGAGGCAGAATAGAGAAAATCAAGAACGTACATGGATGTGGGAGGATAAAGGTGGAGGATCGAAAGCCAGCCTTGGCAGCTGGGCAAGGCCCTGTCTCAGAGTGAAAAGGGCTGGGGACATTCACTATGCAGACACACACACACACACACACACACACACACACACACACACACACACAGAGCCTGGGCAACTGAGCAAGGCCCTGTCTCAGAATGAAAAGGGCTGGGGATATTCACTACGCAGACACACACAGACACACACAGACACACACAGACACACACACACACACACTCTCTCTCTTTTGCTTTCTACTTTTTTCTCATATGAAAAGGGTGAAAATAATCAAGAAAGCAGAATATATTTTGGGAGGCCTATGAGGAAAGAATTTGAAGGTGGAAATTCTGATGATTAATTTTATGTGACAATTTGGCTAAGCTTTAATATCTAGTTGCTTGGTCAAATATCAGTCTAGATTTACTGTGAAGGAGTTTTCAAAGATGTGGTCAACATTTAAATCTATAGCTTCTGAGTGAAGTGGATTACTTTAAAGTGGGTGGGCCTAATCTAGTTGAAGATCTTTAGAACAAACACTGAGGTCCCCCAAGAAAGAAGAAATTCTGCCTCTACAGAAGCCTTTGATGATTTCTTTAGATGTGCAAAAACTTTTCAGTAAGATGAGATCCTAGTTGTTGCTTCTTTGAAGTATTTCCTCTGTGGTTTGGTTTTTGTTCATGAACTCTCTGCCTACTCCTATGTCTTCAAGGTTTTTACCTACTTTCTCTTCCAAAAGATTTAGTGTTTCCGTTTTAATATTGAGATCTGTGATCCATTTTGACTTGAGTTTAGTGCATGATGGTAGACTTGGGTCTATTTTTAGTCTTTAGCAAGTGGCAAGCCAATTTTTCCAGCACCACTTATTAAAAAGGCTAGCTTTCTTCCAGCAAGCTTGTTTGGCCCCTTTGTCAAAGATGAGGTATCTGAGTTGTGGTTCTGCCTGCATGTTCCAGTCTGTTCCATTGACCCTCAGGTCTGTTTTTTAGCCAGTACCAGGTTGAGTTTATTACAGTAGCTTTGTAGTATAATTTCAGGTCAGGGATTGTGATTGCACCTGACTTGTCTCTGTTGCCTAGGATTGCTTTTGCTATTCTGGGTCTGTTCTGGTTCCAGATGAATTTAGGGACTGGATGACTCTCCCGTGGTATTTAAACATCATCTATACTGGAGCCCCTCCCTCCTACATGGTGAGCGGTTTGTAGATTGTTTTTTGTTTTGTTTTTGGACCAGGAATCAAACTCAGTACTTTGCGCTTGCCAGGCAGGCGCTTATGCCGCTGAGCTACATGCCTGGCCCTCCAGATGAATTTAAGGAATGTTTTCTCTAGATCTGTGAGGTATTCTAATGGTATTTTAATGGAAATTGCATTGAAATCACTAGAAGGGTTAAAAAAAACCCCACAAATTGGGAAAAAATTCTAGTGGATTGTCTATTGGACAAAGGTCTTCTATCTAGAATATATGAGGAATTAAAAAGCATCAACCTCCCCAAATTCAAAGACACAATCCTACAATGGGCATCTGAGATGAATACACACATCTCAGATAAAGAAATAAAAATGGCAGATAAATACACGAAAAAATGTTCAATATCATTAGTCATTTGAGAAATGCAAATTAAAACAACATTGAGTTTCGTCTCACCCCAGTAAGAATAGCTAGCATTAAGAAATCAACCAATAACAAATGCTGTCAAGACTGTGGAGAAATAGAAACTCTTCTCCACTGCTGGTGGCAATGCAGACTGGTGAAAATGCTGTGGAAATCAGTTTGGAGATTCCTCATCAAACTAAGTCTACAGGTTCCATTCAACCCAGCTATTTGCCTTCTGGATATTTTCCCAGAAGACCTGAAAACATCATATCATAGCGATATATGTGCAACCATGTTTATAGCAGCACAATATGTAACAGCTAAATCATGGAAGCAACCCAAATGCCCATCCACTGAGGATTGGATAAAAGAACTGTGGCATTTTCATATAGTGGAATATTACTCAGCTATAAAGAAAGATAAACTCAAAGCTTTTATAGGTAAATGGTCACAACTAGAGACCATACTCATAAGTTAAATAAATCAGACCTGCATGTGTAAGCATTGTATTGTCTCACTGGTATAAGTACCTGAAAGAGTGAATATAAATTAGAATGTATGATAGACATTGTGAAAGGGAAGGAAACTGCTCAAGGGAGCAACTGGGATGAGGGTAAAGAGAAAAGAAAGAAGGGGAAATTATGTACATATGTATACACAGGATAGCTAACATAGTTGTACTACTGACTTATATTAATTTATTGAAAGGAACAGTTAATGATTAATTATTTGGTCAATCTTGCATATCTATATTTGTTTTCCTGAGTAACAACTTTGAAGATATTGATATATATCAACCATGGTTAATTTCTTGCCACCTTGTCTGTAATTCAGTGTTGCTTGTATTGTTCTTGTTCTATTTTGTAAATGGATGTCTGTTTGTACGTTTTCATTCTTTTATTTTTAAAATACAAAAAATAGAGAAGCCCTCAGATTTGAGACTGTAACATCCACTCTTCCCTGGGTTTCTGGCCTCCTGGCTTGCCCCATAGACTTTGGACTTGCCATTTTGACAATCATGTAAACCAATCCCTTAAAATAAAGCCCTCTTTCTACATATCTATTTATGTGTCTATCTATAATCTATCTATAATCTGTGTATCTATTTGTCTATCTTGTCTGTCTGTCTTTTAGTTCTGTTTGTGCAGAGGGCCCTGACATGGAGATTTAGGATGGATGGAAGGGTTGTGAAGATGCCCCAGTGGGTGATGACAATCCCTTTTGGTAAAATAGAAGACTATGATAAAAGATCAAAGTGAAGAGTGGGCTTCTGTATAGAAATAGAAATGTTTCCTAAGAGTCTCTAAGTGGGTGCCTGAGACTGTGAGTTCTTCTAGAATAAGGAGCCTATCGTATTCATTCTGTGTCCTACAATCATAGCATAGTAATTGACATTATGAAAGTGTTCAACAGTACTTGTTGTTTGTCAAACAAGCTGAAGAAAGGGACTGTGAGGCCAGCTGAGATCAGCTACTATGAGTTCATGCCATAGCACTGTCCCTTTTTGCAGTAATGCTGGTTCTGTGGAGGTTGGCATGAGAATCAGCTTGAGAACTGCTGAGGGTTAAGGGACTGAGAAGTAGTGAATGGATTATGAACTATGCAAATGACTCACTGTAAGGCTCAGGCTGTGTAGAAAAGTAAAAGGAACCAGATGGAGATTATTGGTTTGAAACAACTGGAAGGAGCCAAGGGATGAAGGCAGTGAGGACATTTAATGGGAGAAATGCACAGTTGGGAAGAAAAGAGGCATTTGTCAATGAGTTTCATATTTCTCAGGACTTTGCTATCAGAGTAGTTTTAAGTGGGCAAAGTAGGGGGAGATGAATATTGGAATAAAAATTTATTTTTGATGGGTATCTCACCTCACTATAATTCCTGCTGAGTCGCTATGGTGTCCAGCCGATATGGTGCTGGCCATCAGCAGTCATGTGCTAAGCCCCACCCTTCTTCCTCTGCATCAAATTACAACTTCCTATTTCCCTTTTTGTAATAGCTTATTTCCTTTCCCCGCACTCCCGCCCAATCCTGGTCCACCATGTCAGGCGGTCCACCTCCTAAACCCTGCCTCCAGCCTGGGTCTATTTAACCCTTGACCCCACAACAGGCTGTCAGAAGTTCCACGTCTCTCTTCGCTTTCCTACTCTGGTCTTTTCCGTGCCCACAATAAAGGCATTTTATTCTGCTTTACTTCTCTCTGCACTGGAAAAACCTATCAATTTTGCTAACTATACATATCTTAATTCCTTAATATTTAACTGAAGAATAATTAACCATAGAAGAGGTAGTCAGTAACTATAGCATTTCTACTTTAACTGTGAAAATTTGTTGAGTGGCGCAAAACACTGGCGAGATCCTTTGTTAGGAGGTGGGAAGTCCTCCAAGCAGGTGCCAAATATGAAGAGTACTCAGCCTGGAGTCAAAAGATCCTGGGAGATGCCGGGGCTGTGCTATTTGCTAGATAAGTGAACTTGGGTAATTTGTAGGACCTCATAAATGTGTTAGCTTACAAAAGGCTAATGAGTGATGCCTTTTAGGGTTTGTAAAGACTACATGAAATGTACAAAGGTTGTTTTCAATTGCAAAGTTTAAATATTAGGTAATATTTTACAAACATTAATGAGATATGCTATTATCTTTTGAGGAATATTCCATGAGACATTTTAAGGGGTTATTTTTAGTTATAAAGTAGCATTATTAAATGACATGTTAATTATATTTTATTACTTTATTACATTTTAGACTTACCAATGTTTCATACATTATTGTTTAATCCAATATAATCCAAAATAAGACATAACAAACCATATTCATCTTAAATTTTGAAGTTTTCCTTTTTTTGAAAAAGATAAGTCTCACTGTGTAGTTTAGACTGGTGTTGAACTTATTGTGTAACCCAGGTTGGTCTCAAACTTGTGGGCAACCCTCCTGCCTCAGCCTCTTGAGTGCTGGGATTACAAATGTGTACCACCATGTCTGGCAAGGAGTTTTCCTTGTTTTAGAACTGGTAAATCTTGTCATTCTTATTGTTTCCATCCTTAAGAAAAGTATGCAGCAGAGTGGTATATGTATTTAATTTGATTTCAATAAATTAAAGCCCTAGACATGAGAAAGCTATAAATTGTATATACTCTGAAAATAACTAATTCAGCAAAAGGATTCGTTTCATGGTAGAGTTTAAGAGTGAAGAAAAAGTAAGTATCCAATTAACAATTTATGTAGTTATTTTCTGAACATTTATTGTTTACAATTAATCCTATAAATTTTGAGAATCAGGCTTTTAATAGAATCCTTATGCAGGTGTCAAATATATACTAACACATTTGCTATGTAACATTTAAACAATTACAGGGAGCATGCATTACATATGCCCCCAAGGGAACATTTAATTCATCATACAGGACACACCACAGTGTGTACAGTAAATATGTTTTTCACTCTGGACTCCGGGGGAAGGAAGCTTCTCCCCCCCAGGGCCTTAGGTGGCTCCCTCTGCCCTGGCCTCATTACCCCCCAGAGTGGAACTCACATCTGGGCAGGAGGCAAGAAAGAGAAGCTACGCACAGCAATCTGAGGAAAGAAGAGACTTTGGGAACCTCACAGCCATTTCTGAAGTATGAGTTAGGAGACAAGCTGAGCCACGGCAGGAACACTCCTCAGCGGAGGAACGAAGTAGCTTGTTATTTTTCTCTCACATAACAGGAAGCGAGGTAGGTGTAGCCCGGGGCAGGTGTGAGACCGTCCAAGCTTCCTGGGGACTGAGCAGCTTTGCCACCATCAGTGTGTGATTTCTTTCCACAGGTGAAGGCAGGTTTTCTAGGTGTCCCATTTCTTAGCCACCAGGAGAAGTGAAAGAGGGATTCAACACCAAGCCTCTTTCTTTTCTGGGACGGGACTCGGAAGTTGTTCATATTGCTTCCATTTGTGTGATCTGTGCGGAACTTACATTTTTTTAATTACAAGAAAGGTTTGGTATTGCAGTTTCTGTGAAGATTTATGCACTAAAATTGGTAGCGTCGCTCTTTTCTCACTCCCACTGGTAGCACATAATCTATAAACGAGTTCAGGTAGTTCAGCTTCCAAATGATTTCCACCATTTCCCGTATTCCAAACCACGTTACTTCCTCGCCACAGAATACTGTGCCACAGTAACCTCCTCGCCGCTTTGGGTGCTCACACCCTTGCCCGATGTAAGTCACTCGCATAGTAGCCGCTGAGTTTTAAAAACATAAAGCAAGTCATCGCTCCTATTGAAGCCCTTTGGTGTCTCCCCATTACCATAAAGTAAAATCCAGGCTCTGCGCTGTAAGTCATAAAGGCTTGGTAAAGACCTGACTGACTCTTGTCTGCTTGGTGCTGTCCTTCATGCTTTTTGTCCATTCAGTGTTCTGGTCATTCTGGCTGCCACTTTTTTCTAGGACGCAGTGGCCTCTTGCCTGCCTCAGGCCCTTACGCCCACTATCATTCGTCCTGGGAGGCTTCCCACCGGGATCTCTGCCTGGCTGGTTCGTGTGCATTCCTGGGCACGCAGCACAAATGTCAACTATTCTGAGAATGTTTCCTGATGCCCTCTCAGAGCAGCAAGTCTTGCTCTTCCCTACTCCTTATCACATCACTTTTATGTCGTAATTCCAGTTATTTACTTATTGATTTCTAATTGTTTCCTTTTAGTGAATACAGGTCCTCAGGAGGGTAGCCTGTTTCTTAGGTTCTGGCACCTAAAAGAGTACAGTAAATGTCTACGGAATGAATCCCTGAATAAGTTGGGTGCCCTTGTATATACCTCTCTCATTTTTATTTTTTGTGGTACCAGGTATGAACCCAGGGTCTTCACAGTAGGCTACATTCCTAGTTCTTTTATATTTATTATGTTGAGGATGTGTTCGAACTTAGGCTCCTTCTGCCTCAGCTTCCCAGAGCAATGGGATTACAGGAATGTGCTGCTATTGTAGACCACTAAGTTAGGCAGAAATACTATAGTCAGACAGGGATAGACCCTCAAGGATGTCAGGGCACAAGATGAGAATGCATTGCAGCTGTGGCTGGAGGTGCATCTGTTGAAGGCCAGGCCTACATGCCTCTCTGAGGGAAAAGCAATAAATTAAATATTATACTCACCTGATTCAATAAAGTCTAGATGGATATTAGTCACCCAAGTGGGTGACCAGCAGTTTCCAATCCATCCCTTCTTTCTTTGTTGTTTCAAGGTACCTTTGCCACATGACCGGTTTGCCAATGGGCCAATATTATGCAAGCAGCTATACTTGTAATCTTATTGGTTGATCATACTTTGATTAATGTTGTACCCACCTCATGATTTTGTACCCACCTTGTGATTTTCCTCTATAAAACTTCCTGAGAAGTGGGCTCATTGGCAACCCACTTTCGAGTCTCCTGTCAGGAGCTATTTCCCTCAATAAACAGATGAAGAGAACCTTACATGGAGTTGTCTGCATTAGCTTTCTTTCTGACTTAGATGTACTGCATGTTGTATCTAAGCTATGACTTTGTTATCCTCTGCTGCTATTGGAGGTTTTAGCTATTCTCTCCTACAGACTGAACACTCCCCCGAACCCAAGCAGAAATTATGTCCGTGTTCTATTATCCAGACTCTGTGAATGTGAACCTTGTTTGGGAAAAAAGTGGAGGTTTCACAGAAGTAATTAAGTGAACAATCTTGAGATGCCAACAGCGTGGATTAACTAGGTAGGCCATATATCTAATGACAAAAGTCCTTGTAAAGGCAGAGAGATGTGAAATGCTCAGAGAACGTCATGTGACCGTGAAGCCAGAGTGTAGATATGCGGCCAGGTGCCAAGAATTCCTGGAATGCCAGGAGCTGGAAGAGGGAGGAAGGATTCGCCCCTAAAGACTGCGAAGCGAGCATGGTCCTGCTGCACCTTTATTTCAGACTTCTGGCCTCTCAAACTGTGAGGGAAATAAATTTCTGTTGTTTTAGGCACCTGAGGAATTTCTAGTACAAGTGTGTCCCAACTATTGCATTGACTGTGTGCTAAAAATTTTGATGTTTATCTGAAGTTGTAATTTCCTAAACCTGAGACTCTTACTTTATTTGCAAGGATATTTGAGAGTGAAGAATTATTTGGGAATAATATATAGATCTTGTCAAGTAAGGACTGGCATAAAATTTTTTTAAAAGTCAGTGCAAATACAAAGAGTGCAGTTGGTGTCATAGGAGTTTTAAGCACACTATAAAATTCTAAAATTTTGAGAAGTAACTGGTCAAAATGATAAAAGAGTTTTGCATTTGGAATCATAAAGTATTTTTCACAGATTAAATCTTGTTTAAAACTATCTCAGAAGTGGCCAATATTTTTCTTCTGACTGTAAAATAAAATGAACACACATGTGACTCTGGCTTATTTATTTTTTTTTAAACTAAAGGGAATTAAGATCAAATTTGGGTTACCTTTTATTTCTGTTACCAGCACTTTAGCAGATGCACCTTGAGAGCAAGTAAATTCAAGCACAGGATTTAAAAAATTAGACTGAAAACACCTTTTCCTGAGGCTCATTGGAAGACAGTCCTCCCTGAGGCGTGCAGTTCTCTGCTAACGAGCGGGGACCCTCTGGAAATCCATTTCTCCTTTCTGTACCTTAGAAGCAACTAATACCACCCAGGAGGCAAAATTCTGTTTTCATCTGTTTAAATGTTGCTTTGTTAACGTTTATAATGATGTTTCCCCCCTTGTGTATTTTTAAGCACAAATATCATGCCGGCTGTTAAACAGATAAGTAAATATGCGTTAGGATCAGGTGAAGAAGCAAATGGCGTAAGATGGAGTGGAAGGGAGGGAGAGACAGCGGTAAAATATGTGGTGTGTCTCTTACAAGCAAGGACTGGGTGTCCATGGAAGAAAACCAGGTTAAAAAATTTATGCAGCAGTTTTTCTTTATTGGCTATATTGTGACTTAGGTGTACTAAATATTATATGTGAACCATGACAATCTCCCCTCTACTTTTTTCCCCCTGTTTTTTAATACAGGGTCTGGCTATGTAGTGCAGGCTGGCCTTGAACAAGCTGATGTAGCCCAGGCTGCCCTTAAACTCACGGTGATCCTCCTGGAGTGCTGGGATTTCAGGCATGTGCCACCATGCCCGGCTCCCTTCTGCCTTTGCAGTTGAATAATTTAAACTTTGCAGAAAGGAAAGAGTGATAGAGAAGTAAGGCAGTAAAGAGATCGTGCTAGATGTGTGCTGGGCTTTGCCCAAGTAGAGAAGGGGCAGTGAGGTGAGGGAAGCAGAGACTTTCTAAAGAAGACAGTACCTGAGAAAGGGAACTAAGCAGTGATTTTTCATAAGCGACAGAGCAATAGGGAGTCATTGATCAGTGCCAGAGGAAGTTTCCGGGGCCTTTGATAGTTACTTATTAACTTACTCATCAATCATGTATTGACTCCATAGTACATTAGGAATTATTTTAGGTATTGAGGTTTCTCCAAAGAAAAAGACTATCTAGATTTTAAAGAAAGGACTAAAACAGGACAAAGACATGCTCAGAAAGACACATTCAATAAAGAGTGTTACGGCAACAGAAATATTTCTAGGACTGTAGAAAACACCCAAAAGTGGTAGATGTGGTAGTGGTGGGACCGTGTACCAGAATCTTTGTAAAGGTGGTGCCCAGATTAAGCTAAAGTAATTTATTAGTGAAAGAGGTAAGACACACATTTTGAAGAAGCTAGTAAAGATTTTGACAATACTAACGAAAATAATCGCGTTTATAAATAGCTGCCCTTTATCAAGGGCCTTATGTGCTGATCACTTTATATACACGTATTTATCCTCAAAATAATCTTCAGGGGTTGATAACCATTAAGGGGTTATTACTCATGTGTAATAGAGGGTGCTTAGGATCAGTGTGTTTAGAGAATTGTGCTGCTGTACACAGTGACTCAATAAGAAAAACTTTATTGGCATGTTTTCTGTTTTGCCTTGCTGCCTAGACATTAGAATATGCATGAATTACAAGTTCCTTTTAAGTGTGTCTTGCATATGGTGTTGCTGATTTAATGGTTAAACTTCAATTATTTTAGTGGGGAGTTGCCTGTGGTTGGTAGTACCCAACTTTAGTGGCCAAACTCCCAGGGAAAGCACAGTCCGTTACGTTCAAGGTCAGCTATCACTGTAAATGTCACTACAAACATACAGTTAGCAGGAGGCAGTGTTTGTTTTGTTTTTTACTCAATGTGCAAATGAAAAATGTTCTATTTAGAGGCTGCTGTGATAAATCAAGCTTATCACTAATTTTTGATACATAGCTGTCTCCTATCTGTACTTTCTCATGTCACTGGGAATTGGCTTCTACCACTATCTGTTGGGTAGAATGACCATGGGCCGTTGTCATATGTTAGTGCATAAGTGTGCTTCCTGCTTCTTGACCCCTTTGTAAACATCTTGTAAACTGCTGCATCTTGGGTGTGAACCGCATTCTCCATTTCTCAGTGTAAAAGCTTCCAGGTGATGCTGCTGACTGACTCATCCAGGAACAAGGATTTTCTGCACATGGAGAACTTCCTTGTGGTTCAGAACTGTCTTGATCCTAAATAATAACGGAAACAATTTATTAGAAAATTATTTGGTGCTTCCAGTGTACAGATGCTGCAAAACACGAGGTATGCATGCAGAGAAGAGCCATCTCCATCTTGTAGACACTTGTTGTCTATGAGATGCCCCCACCCTGTATGTGCAGTGAGAAGGGAGGAGAGGGAAAATTATTTTTAGCCTTCTTTTCTTTTTTTTTTTTTTTTTTTTGTCTTTTTGACACAGGATCTTGCTACACAGAAACTGGCCTTGAGCTCACTTTGTAGCCCAGGCTGATCTTGAATTCATGATGATTCTCTTGCCTCAGCCTCCCAAGTGCTAGGATTATAGGACTGTGCCACCACGCCCAGCTTATCCTTATTTTCATTATGTCAAAGTCATAATAAGGACTGTTATGATTTTTAAAAAGTTACTTAAGCATAGAATACATTGTAGTAGGGAAGAGAAATGTTTAACAAGTGTTTGTACAGTATTAAATGTCATATGAGCACATCTTCCTCTGGGACTTTTCATTTTATTTTAAAACAAATGAAGGATCCATTAATGGTTATTTTGGGAAGTATGTGAGATATTGTTTCATTTGCTTTTAAAATGATAGTTTTGGATTCAGACCGATTGGCAGGTGATAAGGGCTGAGGCAGGAAGAATGATTAGAAAAGTTACATAAACTGGAAAAGTTGAGATGGAAAGAAATAGGGTGGTTTTGAGAAGACAGAATTAGTAATAAATTGTGGAGAACAAAGAAAAGAGAGAAGCCGTGGATGGCTCCTACTTTTCCGGTTTTGGATGTTGACCCCATTTATGGAATTGAGAACACAGGAGATTTTTTGGGTTGAAGTGAAAATGTTGCCCCTTAGTTGAAAGAGCAGAGACCTCAGATTAGCATTTTGGGGAATATTAGCGGCAGGGAAACCCGTTAGGTCTTGCTAGGGCCTGAAACTTCCACTGCTTCTTCTATTCTCCCACGTTCTTTGTGGCTTAGAACCTAGGAGATGAAAGACCTGGTGTCTGGAAAATTTGTCCCATCAACACTGATAGGGTCTGGGAATGGATATAACAAATTAGGGGTGAGAGACCGAGTAAATGTTTAGCTGAAATTCAGGACTGACAATTTCTGGAGAAACTCTTCGAAGAATTGCCTTAAAGTTAAAAATTTCCAATTACATTTTCATTAAGCAAGATAAATGTGATTCCTTTGCTATAAAGAATTCTTGTCCATTAAGCATGTACCTGGCTTTTTACTCACTTTGCTCTATGGAAGAAGATGAAAGCGGAGGCCGGGACTGGCTTCACTTGGTGAAATTAAGATAAAGGATCAAGTATCTTTTGAAGTACAAATGGGATATACATTTTTGACTCATGTTCTGTGCAAATACATTACATTTTGGAAGATTTTCATATACTCATCAGGCTAAAAACAATCCAAGTTTGATTCAATTTTGCATCTGTCTTTCTTCTTTTGTTTCTCTTTTTCTCCTTAAAACTATAAAAAAATTAACTTTGCCCTTAAAAATTCAGCTTTCTGCTTATCTTTGTAGATTAAAGGTAGAAACTCAGGACATTTGTTAACATGCTAACAAATAATTAGGACAAGGAAAGACATAGGGCTCTATACCAATTATTTGTGTCTAAATATTGTGTTTCTAATCTTCCAAACACCTTTATGTGTGTGATTGTGTTAGTTTTCTCTTGCTGCATAACAGATTATCTCTTATAGGAGAGATGTGAATGTCTTTTTAGGGTTGTTGAAATGTCCTCATGATGCTAGCTCTCTTCACGTTAAATGATCTCAGAAAACAAGACATAAACTTTGATGTCTCTTAAGACCTATTTTGGAAATTATACTCTGTTATTTATGCAATATCCTGTTGTTTACACAAGTGTGTTCTATGCAGTGCGGGGGCCACATCAGGGCATAAGTAGAAGGGAGAGACTGATGGAGGCTGACATGGATTCTGGCTTTCACACTAATGAAAACTATTTTTAAGTGTTCTTCTGGGCAACTGAGATTATAAGTTCCATTAAAACCATCATTGTCATCCACTGTTTCTACTACACATGCTGGTAGAGGTATGCTAAAGAAATCCACAGTCACTAATGAGACATAGGTATGTCTGGAAATATAGATATTGTCAACTAACATCACTTTGCCCATGAAGAGCAATAGTTGGTATATGATTTTTGCTTCCATTTTTAACACACTCAGTGGCTTCTAAATTGAGAATCTTAGGTCTCCTTGTGTGTCAGCTTTAATGGATGGTAGCACCAGGTAAAGTCAAGGTTCAGCAAAATAGTTAATAGATATATTTTCAGTAGATGGAACTTGGAAGGGGACCAGTTGCACTTAGTCAAGAATTTCTTCCCATGAGCATTAAGACTTTGTTTCATAGAAAACAATGACTTCATCTCTTCCTATTTCCTAAAGTCTATGAAAAGCTACTCTATGAAAAGTGTAAGTATGTATAAGGAGTCTCATCACCCTTTACAAAGTCTTCCTTGTTTCCTTTCTTGGCTTCCAAAAATGCCACAGCTCCTTTGAATATGATTAAATTCTAACACAACATGTGCCAGCTTGTAAACTTCAATTAATGTAGCTTGTTAACTTAAGAAGATGCCTTCTAAATGTCCCACTATCAGTTAAAAAGAGCGTGAAGTACATAAGGGAAACTCAAAATAAAACATGGTGTAGGTCAGAGTTGGACCTCATTGCATAGATTCTTTTTAGAAGCTCTGTTGAGCTGCCTGAAAGTGAGTTACTACATTCTGTAAACACAAGGGGCACTGCCGGGAACTGGGGATATGTATGGGGATATATTTCCAGCAGAGTGGATTCCATCCTTCTGGATCCAGAGAAAGAAATTAACATGAAACTATATGGGGAGAATGCTTTATTTGAGACATGTCACCCTGGGGATTAAAAAGTGCACTTTTGAATTTAAAAAGGGATCCTGAGTAGAGTCCTATTTTAGCTCTTTGTTCCATCAAAAAATTTAACTGCTAGTTATATTATAGAACAGCTCTGATTTTACCACCTGAGGCTAAATCAAGAAAAAAGAGGAAAAATAAAATGGGCTATCTGGAGGGATAGCAAGATTAACTAAATAACTAACACTCCAGCCATTCTGCTTGTATTGATTCTGAAAAGCAGAGGTGCAACTAAATTCACCTTACCTTCAAATTCTTCCACAAAAATTCATACCTGCTGTTATATTTTTATTGATAAACTAATGTAAATATGCCTCTTAAATTCTAATGGGTTACTTATTCCTTCTTTGAAGGACTTCCTGCCCATTTGGTAGGTAGGATTTTTGTATAATCCTCATAAAATATCAGCTTAGCAATTCTTACAGCATGTTGATAAAGTAGAAAAGAGCAAGCAGAAGCACCTGGTTTTCTACCTG
Source organism: Dinomys branickii (assembly GCA_004027595.1). Lineage (NCBI taxonomy): Eukaryota > Metazoa > Chordata > Mammalia > Rodentia > Dinomyidae > Dinomys > Dinomys branickii. The sequence goes on from PVLD010006178.1 coordinate 43,376, forward strand.
AAGGTAATTTAATCAAGGTCAATATATGAGGACAAAGTTTGGAAGTGTATTTACTAAATACCCTTGATGCCCTATCTGGAGTCCAATTTTCTCTATATCATCAGATTGGCCACCCATTCACTGTTTTAAAAAAAATAAGCATAGTACAATATCTTTGATGTCTTTTAGATTAGACTGGGTAATGCTGCAGTACAAGAAACCACCAAATCTCACTGGATTGAAACAATGTGTTTATTTTAAATTTTCTTGTCTTTCAATTGTTTATTTGGGTGCTGATCTATGTCACCTTACTTCAAGGTACAGACTGACTGATCCAACTCTGTCTGAGACTTGAATCTCTTGTATAAGAGGGAAAGCAAGCTATGGAACTCTGTGAGCCAGATTTTAAAGTTTCTTCTTGAAGGGATTTGACTTCGGCTCACATTTCACTGGGAAAAGGAACTCATGTGGCCAATCCTGGTTTGAAAACCAAAAGGATATTACAATTCTAATTCTGAGAGGAGTGCCACAAGTCATTGGAGAATGAGGAAGGATATTATTCCAGGAAGGGGTAGCAAATACACAAAACACTAATCAAATCCGCCAGACTCATTCTAGTTGTAATGAGACTAGGATGAACTAAAATGTAATAGTGCTTGTAAATTAGAAGAAATTATATAGCAGTGTATCTATGACATTATTACTGGTAGTAAAGACTCACATTGATAGATAAGGAACTGTATGTGTTAAATATTTATTCAATGAGTGGATAAAAGTAGCTTAAAGGACACTGTTGTCCAGAAGAGGGGATAGAATATCTGCAAAAATATAAGTGCTACAAAAGAATTGTAAAACTCTAGGATAATTCTATAGCAGAAACCATTTCATTTAGAGAAGTTACCGGTTGGGCACCTCAAACCTTTTCCCAGAAATGTGCAGTAGTCAAATACAGCAATGAAGGTGTCCAAATGAAAGTGATTTTATATATCCCCAACCTTTTCTTTTTTCGTGTGAGTACTGGAAATTGAACTCAGGACCTCGCACTTGTCAGGCAGGTCCTCTGCTGCTGAGCTATATCCCTGGCGCAGTCCCCAAACTTTTCAACTCAGGACATTTTCCAGTGTTGCAGAATATATGAAAGGACTAGCAGGTTCTACAGAGTTATTGATATGTCACCAAATGGTGGAGATATGTGGTGGGTAAGGAAGTAAGCGAACTTTGAGGAGTACTGTAGGTGAGTGAGGAGAGGACCCGAATCTAAGAATTGCCTTAGATCCATTGCAACCCCTCAGCTATCAGTTGAACCTGATGGAGGTGATGTCTGTGGAAACACCTAGCATGATGTTTGTCAAATTGTGGTGCTTCATCATAGAACAGTGCATGAATAAGTTACAGGCTTGCAATCAATGCATGAATGTGAATCTGGAAAGGCGCTTCTAGAGTAGGATAATAGAGAAGGGCCAAAGGAAGAAATAGCATTTTAAGTGAGGACGGACTTTTTAGAATGGCACTAGTGGAAGGGGTCCACCTAAGGTTGCAGTCACTGCAGACTCTTCCCATTACATATTTGGACCTCTCTACACCTAACTCCAGTTTCACTGATGCTTTTCATTCACTCCATAAATTCTACTGCATCACCCCAGTGCCTGCACAGACTGCACATTTGTGACTAGAGACCACTCTATAGCCAGCTGTGACACATTCGCTGTCCCCATTTGAACTGTCTGCTTACAGAAAGCATTGTATTTTTCCCCAAGTCTGCTTATGCAGGTTGCACCTGAAATGATGTAATTTACTTAAATATTATATAAACTGCTGAAATATAAATGCAAAAAGAAGAGAACATTGCTTCCATAAAAGTTAAATTGGTAAAAAATATTGTTCCCTATGTAGATGTGGATGAGAGGAACACAGAACATTTTTTAAAATTTAAGGATTCTGTTACCCCCCCCCCCCCCATGGTGCAGCATCATGGTGGGGAAAGAACTGTAAGTCTTGGGGCCAGATCCACTTGGACTGAAATGTGGCTTCATCTGCTTGGCAGCTGGGTGACTCGGTGACTTGATATCTTCGTCTGTAAAACAGGGCTTATAAATAGCTCTAATCTTATTATGCTGTTATGTGACTACAATGACTTGTGACACTGACTACCCAGCCAAATTTCACAGATTAAGGGCCCACACCTGCATCAGACTCCTCTCGCTTCCAATACTGGCCTTAAGTTTGGGGTCCCCAGGCTGCCTTTATATCTAAACAGCTGTCCTTGGATAAGAGATTTTCCCTAACTCCTGAGGCTTGGTGATTTGCTAGAATGACTCATAGAATTCAGATAAATGCTCTCTCTGTGACTATAGTCTTTGTATAAACACAAGATACAAATCAGAGCCAGCCAAGTGGAGAGAGATGCAGACAGTGAGGTCTGGGATGGTCCCAAGGGTAAGAATTTTGGTCCTTGTTCCTCTGTGGAGACCTGGATAGTACCACCTCCTCCCAGGACATTTATCTGCAGAGAGTAATCAAAAGTACTCCCAACTAGGGAAGCTCACTGGTGTCCAGCATTTTTGCTATTATGTAGGTATGACTGATTGAGTCCTTGACTGCATGCACACTTTAATTCAGCCTGCACCCTCCCTCCCCTGTCTGATATCAGGTGGACTCACAGGTTTACCCTTCTAACCACAGAGTTGGTCTCTGCGACCTGATACCAAGACTTCTGCTGGATGAAGAGTGCATTCTTTCCCTATCTCTTTTTTTCCTTCTCCTGGCTATGTCTCAACTATCATTTCAAGATTTTTAAAATCATATACATTTGAGATAATACCTAAAATAATTATCTTGTGGGAAAGCCAGTATTCCAATTCATTTTGTGTTATTACCCATACCATTATTATTAGGGCTGTTCAGATCACTGAGGCCTGCAGCCATCTAAATGGCAACATCATTATGATAATAATAAATGTTGAAAGAGATGGTTGAAAATGCTATGAACTAGTAAAATTTGTTGGCCAGTGTCTTGGTTACTTTTCTCTCATTGCTGAGACAAAATACCTGATGCCTAGATTAAGGAAGGAAAGGTTTATTTAGCTCACAGTGTGTGAAGGTTTCAGTCTGTAATCAGCTGGCTCCAAGGCAGGGTGGCACATGGCAGAGGGCAACAGGAAGACAGCAAAAGCAGCAAGAGCAAAAAGGGGAGGAGAGAGGCAAAAGGGAGGAGCAGGCCTCTTTCCCCCCCTTATACTGTATGCAGGCTACCCGCCCAGAGCAGGTGTAACATTCACACCTATAACCTCAGCATTGGACCATCAATCAATCACAAACTCTAGAAGCCCATCCCATGACTGCACGAGGCCTTGGGGGACATCCAGACACAAACCATAACAGCTAGTAAATGAACATAGTTTTCTTTGCTTTTTAAAAATAGAAATTTATAGTTAGCATTTATTGACCATAGAGCTCATGCTGGACTCGATTCCCAGGATAGAAACCTTAATATCCATGGCTGTATTGATATCTTCATCTGTTATCTATTCAGCTCTGTAAGGTGTGACAGAAAAAGTTTATCAAAATTAAAAAAATATTATAGGTAAAGGCACATTGCTGTTAATCCCCCTCAAAATACTTTTGCTTGCTTTGAACACACTTACATTGTTCTTGCTGCTTCTGGAAGCAGTTCTGGACGATCTCTTCCTTGAATGTCTCTTGTTGCACTGTTGTGGCTGCCTCAGTATCGTGAAACAATTCAAAGCATTTACCTTTCACGTCCACTTTGTCTTTGGGGAGGAGCCCGGAGTCCCCCAATGCTGCTCTGGTGAATAATAATGAGAGCACACGATAATGTTTCTATAAGCCTGCTTCTCTGTTGGGTGGCATTCATAACACTTTTGCTCACACTTTGTAAAGACATTCATGACAGAGGATTTCCCGAATGGCTTCAGAAAGTGGCCAGAATAATCCACCAAGAAACATAAAGCAAAAATTACTCTCCCCAACCCCCAAAACATGCTTACAACCACTCTTACCAAAGGCAAATGTGATACTCTTGATGTTCTCACCCAGAAGATAATTTGATTTTTTTTATTTTTTAAGTAGCTCTTAATGCTTTGGTATTTGGAAATACTGTTGTGGAATAGAAATAGTATGAAATAATTATAAAAAGCCAAGCCAGGCATAGCAACACATGCCTCTTCACCCTCTGGGAGGCTGAGGCAGGAGAATAGCCAAGTTTGAGGCCAGCTTGGATTACTTAGTGATTTAGCAAGACCCTATCTCAAAATGAAAAATAAAATATGGCCTGAGGATATAGGTCAGTGGAAAGACCCTGGGCTCCATCTCCAGAACCATAACAAAAGCCCATATGCCACATGTCAGCAAGACTTAAAAAGAGTTTAACAGTGACTAACGAGGCACAAATATGAAGAAATGAACATAGAGGTCTTACTGTGACACTGTACCAATGACATTCATGGAATGACTATTTTATAAAGGAGATTTTAAATTATATTCCTAATTTTTAAGAACAAATTTGTGGACTGGTACTGGTAAGAAATGATTTCAACAGCATTTCTGTTTCTGTGTATTTCTCAAAAAATATTTTTATTAGTAACTTTTTAAAGAAAAGAAAAATAAACAATAAAATAATGGTATAAAATTTCAAAACAAGATTGTAGGAAGGTAACAATGGTTAGAACATTGCATATTGTTTGCTCATCTTACAAAATAGAGGCATAAACATTGATCAAGCAAATAGACATAACCTTTCTTTAGTCAAAAGAAGCTTTTAAAAAATCCTTTGCTTAAATATTTTGTTCTGCTGGTAAACTTCAGTTATCTGGAAAATTAATTTATAGGAAGCATCTTGTTCCTTAGCAGGTGAATGCAGGGGAGAGGAGGCCGTGATGTGGGTGAAAGAGATGAGGATGGGGAAATTGGGGCCACTTGCCTGCTTTGTTGTACTGGACACAGCTTTCCTGTTTCTCAGAACCTGTCTTTCCTCAGGTGTAAAATAGCAGCGGGAATGTGAGCTTTACAGGATTATTGGGAAAATAAAATGAAACCAAATATAGGAAATCATCCAGCACTTACCCAGAAGACAAGACCATCATAAAAGTTCCTTAAAAGTAACTCATTGTGGCTGCTCAAAGGCCAGAAAGTCCTTCAGTCATTCAATTTTTCTAAGCCTTCATCTGCTTCTGCTCTGCAGGTTTTGAATTTTGGTGGTGTTTTAAAACCTGAGTTTATGGGGAACAGGGCCAAACACAGAATGATAGTAGTAGGATGATGAGGCCTGAGAAAAGTAATTGAATTTTGCAGTTATGGTTGATTTTCAAGAGAGCAATTCCACGGGGTGGTGAGGGTGGAGGAAGGATTGCACCGATGTTTGCATCGCAAAGAATTCCTTTAACATGCTTGGTGGGGAGGTCAGTGGGCAGCTGGCTGAGAGGTTCTAGGCAAAGAATGTCCCACCCCAGATTGGGAGGTGACATTTTACATTTTTTGAAGGTCAGCAAGAAGAAAGAAAGGGATAGTGGAGTTCTAAGAATCAAGACTCTTTCAAGTTCGGGCTCAGCTGGTAACTTACAGGGTGCCCTAGGCGTGGTCTCCAACCTCTTCCAGCCCCTGCAAAGGGAGGCACTTTTACCTTCTTAGTCTTCTTCAGGACCTTACAATGAAGAGCCTTTGAAATAAGGTCCGTGCAGTCACCTTGAAAATCCTGGGGTAGATTTTACAAAATAAAACAAGATGGCATAAACAAATCTTTTCAGAAAATGGTCTCTCCTTGTCCAAGATGATTACCCTTAAGGCTGGTGCTATAAAAATGTTCTTGGCCTGTTTATGAAGGAAAAGTCTGATTCTTGGAAAAGCATTTGGTGAGCTGAATTGAACTGATACAGCACTAACACAGCAAATGTACTTTCAGATTACAAGGCAAATCACTGCTCCCCACGTAGGAGCTGCGTCCCTCCCTGCCTCTCCTTGGACATTCTGCCTCAATTCCTGTTTCCATCACTTAACCTGTTGCCGTGCAGCTTGTCAGCGCTGTGTTCTTCACCTCTCGCACCTTAACCACATCTTGGCAATTTGCTGACTGACGGAAGTGCCTGCGTTTTGTTTTCATTGACGTAAAACAGTACCCACTTAAGGCCCGTTTACCCAAGGAGGAAGAATGGCTGTTTAGAAACCTAGCATCAACTATGATTTTCCAAGCCACGTTGTGTGTGAACAGCGTGGTATCAACAGAGTCAAAAGTTAACATTTTTTTCATTTGAGCTGGGAGATGGTAAAGGATCTTCTGGAGTCCAGTTTTTAAATATAACTCTGTTAGATTCAGATCTATTTTATATTTCAGATTTCAAACATTTTTTGGCAACGTTTGTGTTACATGGGTCTAAGGGTAAAATAGAAATTTTTTTTTCTAAGAACAGTAAATTCCCCAACCAGAATGTAAGTACTTTGGAAGGAAAAAAGCCACATAGATTAGAACGTTTTCTTTGCTTCTTTGGAGATCCATTCCTTAAGCAAGTATTGTGCTAGACCCGGGGAGATTAAGATGAACAAAGAATCATACTAGTCTCGCTGAAGTTTGGTAAATAAGGACATACTTCTAATTCAGAAAGAGTGCTACTACAGAGGTACACATAAAACCCAGTGGTGGCAGCAATAGTCTTGCTGAGAAATGTCAGCGATGGCTTCTAAGCAAGCACAGGTGGCCAGTGGCCAGTCGAGGATTAAGCAGCCGTATCTCACACCCTGCTTTGCAGACTGGAGACTAATAAGTTGCTTCCAGTATAAGGGAAAGAGCAGAAAGGCAGTGTCATCCAGTTGACTTTTTGTTTTGCTTTGTTTATAGGGCCTTAATATGTATTTTTTTAACAGCTTGATTTGGGATAAAATGGTTAGAAAATCAATTAGACTTGTCCAGATGCATCTTGACATATGTACGCACCTATCAAATCATCACCATAGCAACCATGTCCATAACCTCACATGTTTTCTGGTGTCCCTTTGTAATCTTCACCCTTTGTCCTTCCTTTTATCCTTTTTTCAAGTAACCAGAGACCTGCTTTTTGTTGCTTTAGTTTGCATTATTTATAATTTTGTAGAAATGGAATAGTTTAGCATTTGTTTATTTTCCATCTGTCTTCGTCCAGCAAGCACAATGATTTTAATGTCTGTCTGCATCACCATGTGTATCCGGAGTTCATTCCTTTGCATTTCTGAGTAGCATCTCACTGTATGGATGTACCACTTTGTTTATTGGTTTACTTGTTGGGGGACATTTGCATTGTTTCCAGTTCTTAGCTATTAAAACCAAAGGTGCTATAAATATTCCTGCTCAGGCTTTTTCAAGGGGATATGCTTTCATTTCACTTTGGTGAACACCTTGCAGTAGACTGACAGAATCATTTGGTGTAGATAAACTTAACTTTTAAAGAAATAAGAACCTTGTTTTCTGAAGTTGTATCATCTTATGTTTTTCATTAGCAATGTATGAGAATTTTGATTCCTTCACAACCTTCCCAATATTTGTTATAATTAGCCCTTAAAATTGCTTTAGCCATTCTAATATGTGGTGGGGATCTCATTCTGTTTTAAATCTTGTATTTTTTTAATGACTAATGATGTTTGTCATCTTTTCGTGTGCTATTTTTCTCTCATGTACCTTCTTTTTTTTAAGTATCTATTTCAATCTTTTGCCTATTTAAGAAAAATTAAGTTGTTTGCTTTTTATGATTGAGTTTAAAGACTTTTATACATATCCTTTACCAGACAAATGATTTGCAAATAATTTTTCCTAGTCTGTGACTTTTTGTTTTCTTAACAGCATCTTTCAAAGAACAGAAGTTTATAATTTAGACAAATAGAATATATCAGTTTGTTCTTTGAGAGATTGTGTTTTCTGTGTTTATAAAGTTTTGCCTAAGAAAAGATCTCCGAGACAACCTTTTATTTTCTAGAAATTTTATAGATTTGGGCTTTATATTAGGTCTGTGGTCCATTTTCAGTTAATTTTATATCTAATATTAGATACAGATGAATCTTTATTTTTTTTATACATATCCAATTGTTCCAGCACAATTTTGTTAAAATAGATCACACTTTCTCTCCTTAACTACTTCCATGGCTTTGCCAAAGCCCAGTTGTTGATGTATGTGTGGGTCTATTTCTGGCTTCCATAACTGAGCCACTCCACGTGTTTGTTTCTCTTTCTGCCAGTGCATATAGCCCTGGCCACTAGTTTTATTTATTTTTTTAATTAATTTGTATTTTTTTGCGGTACCAAGGATCGAACTCAGGACATCGCGCTTGCCAGGCAGGCCACTAACTTTATAATAGGTCTCGAAAGCACATAATGTCAATCCCTCAACTTCTTTTATCTTTAAAATTTTCTTTCTTCTTCCCTCCCTCCCTCCATTCCTTTCTTTCTTCACTTTTCTTGGTCCTTTGTATTTGCATATGAATTCTGTAGACAGTTTATCAGTCTCCAACAAAAGTTTGTTAGAATTTTGGTTGTGACTGTTATGAGCTACACTGGGGGAGCACTGGAATCTTACTGATCTGACTCATGACGAGTTATATCTTCCTCTTAGGCCTTTGACTTCCCTCAGCGGTGTTTGGTAGTTGTACATGTTAGGTCCTTTCCATGTTTTGGCGGCTTGTTGTACTCTTCTACATTTCATATTTAATGAGCCTGAAAGAATAGGCTTTCTTTTTCAAAGAAGTTTTAGGTGTTTTTTTTTTTAAAAGAAGTTTTAGGTTATAACAAAATTGAGCAGGAAGAACATGCAGAGTTCCCACATACTCCCCACCCCCACATGCCCAGTCTGTCCTGCTATCAACACCTCGTACCCTGGGGTCCTTGGGAGAACTGATGAATGTACACTATCGTCTCATCATCATCTGGAGTCTGTAGCACACGTTAAGAACTCACTCTGTGGGCTTTGAGAATTGTATAATGTCACGTGTCCCTCATTATAGCATCCTGCAGAGTAGTCTTGTTGCTCTAAAAGTCTGTGTTTTACCTAGTCATGCCTTCTTCTCCTGAATCCACTGGCAACCACCGGTTCTTTTACATTCTTCATAGCTTTGCCTTTCCAGAACTTTGTATAGTTGGAACTGTGCAGTAGGTAAACTTTTCTGATTGAGTACTTCCATGTAGTAATATGAATTTAAGGTCCCTTTATGTCTTTCCTTGGAGTTATAGCTCATTTATGTTTATCACTGAATAATATTCCATGGTATGCCTGTTCCAGTTTCCATGCTTACTATTGAAGGACATCATGGTGTATTTCAAGTTATGGCAATTACGAATAATATGGATCTAAATGTCCATTTGCAGAATTTTTTGTGTGAACACAGTCTTCAGTTTGTTTGGGTAGATACTAAGGAATACAACTACTCTGCTATTTTGTAAAGGTATGTTTGATTTTCTCAGAAACGGCTGAACTGTCTTCCAAAGTGGCTGTAGCATTTTATGCTAGAGTTGCTGTTTCTCCACATCCCTTCCAGTATTTGATGTTATCAGTGTTTTAGATTTTTGCCATTTTGATAGGTGTATAGCAATATTTCATTATTTTCATTTGCAGTTTCCCAATGACTTATGCTGTGGCCTCACCGTATACTGATTGATCATCTGTATATACTCTTTACATCTTTCATACTTCCTACTCAGATTTTTCATTCATTTAAAAAGTTATTAGTTTTGTCATCATTGAGCTTTAAGAGTTCTTTATATATTTTATTTTATTTTTTCTTTATATATTTTAGATAGTAGTGTTTTATGATACGTGTTTTACAAATGTTTTGTCCCAGTTTGTGACTTGTCTTCTTATTCACTTGAAATGTCACTTTCACAGAGCATCATACATTTTAAATATTAATAGTCAGGCTTATTAATTCTTACATGGGTCATGCTGTTGGTTTTGTACCTACAAAAAATCATTGTTAAATCCAAGGTCATCTAGTTTTTCTCATATGTTATCTTCTTAAGAGATTTATTTATATATTTATTTGGTTATTTGAGACAGGGTCTCACTATGCAGTTCAGGCTAGTATTGAGCTCACCATTGTAGCTCAGATGGCCTTGAACTCACAATGATCCTCCTGCCTCAGCTTCCTAACAGGTATGCACCACTATACCTGGAAATCTTTTAGAAGTTTTATTGTTTTATACTTTACATTTAGGTCCATTTGAGTTAATTTTTATGAAGGGTGTAAGGTCTATGTTTATATTAGTTTTGGGCATATTGACATTCAGTTCTAACACCATTTGTTGAAAAACTATCTTTGCCCCTTCTGTTGTCTTTGCTCCGTTACCAGAGACTGGCTTGGCTTATTTCTGCTTACTATGTCCTACTGAGCTTTTGTGCATTCTTTCAGCAGGACCATACTGTGTTGGTTACTGTAATTTTAAGTGTAAAAGTCAAGTAGTACCAGCCTTTTCACTGTTCTTAGTATTGTGTGGAGTCTTCTTTTTTAATTTTAAAAGTAAAAGAACAAAAACGTATTAACAAACAGACAGACACAAAGTAGCACTAGAATAGTATAATCAAAACTGAATTACAGACAAGGTGACAGGGAATTAACAATGGTTGTTGTATGACATATTGATAACTTCAAAGTGTATGCTCAGGGAAACAAATATAGACATGCAAGTTTAATTAAACAACTACTCATTAACTGTTCCTTACAATAAAGCGACAGAAGTCAGTAGTACAACTATGTTAGCTATCCTACATATACATGCATGCATATTTATCCCTTTCTTCCTTTTCTCTTTCTCCTCATGCCAGTTGGTCTTTAATTTTGAGCAATTTCCTTTCATTTCACAATGTCTGTCCTACCTCCTAATTTATATTCACATTTTTAGGTTCTAACACTAGTGATACAATATGTTGCTTACACATGCACATCTGATTTATTTCACTTATGAGTGTGGTCTCTAGTTGTGACCATTTACCTACAAAAGCCTCAAGTTTGTCTTTCTTTATAGCTGAGTAATATACTCCACTAAATAAAAATGTCACAGTTTTTTTTATACAATCCTCAGTGGATGGACATTTGGGTTGCTTCCATAATTTACCTATTACAAATTGTGCTGCTATAAACATGGGTGTACATATATCGCTGTGATATGATGTTTTCAGGTCTTCTAGGAAAATGCCCATGAGAATTACATTGAATCTGTACAACAATTTTGGTAGTGTGGCCATTTTCACAATGTTGGATCTTCCTGCCCATGAGCAAGGAGTATTTTTCCAATTACTAAAGTCCTCTTTGATCTCTTTCTTCAGAGTACTGTACTTTTCGTTGAATAGATACTTTACTTTTTTTGTTAGATTGATTCCTAAATGTTTCAATTTTTTTTAGATGCTATTTTGAAAGGTATGATTTCCTTAATTTCTCTCTCGGTCTGTTTCTTGTTTGTGTATAGGAATGCTATACTTTGTATCCAGCTACACAACTGAATTAGTTGATTAATCCAAGGAGTCTTCTTGTGGAATTTTTGGGGTCTTCCATGTAAAGTATTATGTCATCTGCAAATAGTGATAGTTTTACTTCTTCCTTTCCTATCCTTATTCCTTTTATTTCTCTCTTGTCTAATTGCTCTGGCTAATGCTTCCAGAACTATGTTGAATAGGAGTGTTGACAGTCGACATCCTTGTCTTGTTCCTGTCTTTAAAGTGCAAGCTTTCAGTTTTTGTCCATTTAGTATGATGTTGGCTGTTAGTTTGTCATAAATGGCTTTGATCAGATTGAGGCAGAGGCCATCTATTCCTATTTTCTTTAGGGTTTTTATCATGAATGCATGTTGGACCTTGTCAAAAGCTTTTTCCACATCTATTGAGATGATCGTGTGGTTTTTGTCTTTGGTTCTCTTGTTATGGTGATTGATTTGCATATACTGAACCATCCCTGCTTTCCTGGAATAAATCCAACCTGGTCATGGTGCATAATTTTCCTTATGATTCACTGCATTCTATTTGCTAGTATTTTATTGAGTATCTTTGCATCTATGTTCATTAGGGAGATTGGCCTATAGTTCTGTTTCTTGGTGGGGTCTTTCTCAGGTTTTTGGTATCAGTGTAATACTTGCCTCCAGAAATGAGTTAAGGAGAATTGCTTCCTTTTCAATTTCATTGAAGAGTTGGAGGAGTGTTGACATTAAATCTTTCCCGAATATTTTATAGAATTCTGCTGTGAATCCATCAGGGCCTGGGATTTTCTTTGTTGGTAGGTTTTTAATGACATTTTCAATCTCATTAATTGATATTGGGTTGCTCGGGATTTTTATGTCTTCCTGATTCAGCTTTGGTAATTCGTACATTTCTAGGAATCTGTCTATTTCTTCTGAGCTTTGTATCCTATGGGAGTAAAGGCTTTCAAAGTAGGTATTAATGATCTTTTGAATTTCTGTAGGATCTTTAGTGATTGCATCCTTTTCATTCCTTATTGCATGAATTTGACTTTTTTCCTTTCTTTTTTTGATAAGGTTGTCTAGGAGTTTATCAGTTTTATTTATTCTTTCAAAGAACCAACTTTTTCATTCATTTATGTTTTTGTAGTGTTTTCTTTGTCTCAGTTGCATTACTTTCTGCCCTGATCTTTAAAATCTCTTCCCTTCTTTGGGCTTTGGGCTTGACTTTTCTTCTTTTTCTAAAAGTTTGAGGTGCAGCATTAGGCTATTTATTTGCTCTTTCTTTGTTTTATTTATATGTGAGTTCACTGCTCTAAATTTCCTTCTGACTCCAGCGACCGGGGCCGACCTGCAGAGGCACCTGAGCAGTGCCACGTTTCTGGCCCGTGTCCCAGCTCTGCGACTTGGTCCTTTGTCCAGCAACCAGGGCCGACCTGGGAAGACACCTGAGCGGCACAGTGTTTCCGGCCCACGTCCTGGCTCTGCGACTCGGTCTTTTCTGCAGTGACTGGGGCCGACCTGTGACGCCACATGAGCAGTGCAACACCTCTCACCTGGTAAGGCCTATGCCTGGGTTCTGCTCCGCACCTTAGAGTTAGAAAGGAACTCCACTGGGAGGGCCTGTCCCTCTTGGTGGTTGACATCTCCAGTGTGGAATCAGCCTCAGGCTCTGGGGTTCTCGGGGTTGGGAGGAGATCCCTGAGGATCCGGAAGCAGAAGCTGCTGCCTATCCATCATAGCCTTCAAGGCTGAGGCCCACATGCTTCCCGTCCACACACTGGACACCCTGGCACCAAAGCCCAGCACTCCCCCTCTATCGCAGGTGTGGTCTAAGCCATGCACCCCAGCAATTGCCTGGGGTCTCTGGGCCCAGTCGTCCACGGTCTGCTACCACCCTGGGTTTAGTTTGATATTCAGGTAAATTACGGTCCCTAGAGTCCTTTGTGAGCTGCCTGGGTAGTCAATAGCTCAGCACTAGTCATCTGACATTCAAAATGACAAGATAAAGGGGCAAAATGCAGTCTTAAAACAAAACTCCACCCAGAACAAATACAGGAAACAATGACATAGGAGAACTAGGAAACCACATACCTAAAATTTCTGAAATGATCACATCTGAAGTAAAGAAACAACTCCATCAGGCCATAGTAGAGATTAAATCTGAAATAATCTCTCAGGCAAAAAATGAAATGAAAATAATAATGGAAGAAATGCTTTACACATACAGAGAAGAAACAGATAAAAGACTAGAAGATCAAAGGCAAAAGATGGAAATGTTACACGAGCAATTCAGGAATGAATTAGAACACATGAAACAGTCTCAAATTCATTTCCAGGAAATGAAAACTGTCATTGAAAATTTGAAAAACCGCTTGAATGAATCCGAAGATAGAATTTCAGATCTTGAAGACAGCATGACAGCTAACGATTGTGAAAGGAAGGATCTCTTAAAGTCAACAAGAAATCAGGAGAAATCAATCCAACAGCTGCAAGATGAAGCAAAGAGAAATAATGCGTGAGTAATAGGAATCAGTGAAACAGCAGGAGGCAACACAAATGACAAAAAAAGAATATTTGCATGAAAAGTAGCAGAAAATTTCCCAAGTGTGGTAGAAGATACTGATGTGCAGATAAGTGAAGCATTTCAAACTCGAATGAGCCACAACCCAAATAAAACCACCCCCAGGCATATAATAGTCAGGATCCCAGATACACAGCAAAAGAACATATTAAAAGCTGCTAGAGAAAAGAAACAGATCACCTATAAAGGAAAGCCCATCAGAATCAGCAGATTTCTCAACAGAAACCTTGAAATCAAGAAGAGCTTGTAGCGAGGTATTAGAAATTCTGAGACAAAACAGCTTCCAACCCAGACTGATGTATCCTGCAAAACTATCCTTCAAATTCAATGGAGAAGTAAAATATTTTCATGACAAAGAACAACTGAAAAACTTCATGAGTGCCAAACCAGCATTACAAAAAGTACTGAAAGATATTCTAGATAGAGAAAAAAGTGACCACAATCTCAAGAACAACAATAGAAAGGAACCCTTAAGCAGAACAAGAAATTAAACAGCAAAAGTAGGAAAGCAACATCAAGTAAACAGCATGACAAGAATAAGCCAACATATAAAAGTTATAACCATCAATATAAATGGCCTCAATTCACCAGTCAAAAGAAACAGACTGGCAGAGTGGATTAAGAGACAGAATCCCACAATATGCTGTATACAGGAAACACACTTCACTCAAAAGGAAATCCATAGACTGAAAGTCAAAGGCTGGAAAACAATCCTCCATGCAACAGGTTCCCAGAAAAAAGCAGGGGTAACTGTTATGTTTGCAGACAATGTAAACTTCAAATGGGTAACAATCAAAAGAGACAAAGAAGGCCACCATATACTAGTTAGGGGAAAACTGCAAGAAGAGATAACAATCCTAAACACGTATGCATCAAATACTGGAGCACCAAACTATGTAAGGCAAATCTTAATGGACGTAAAAAAACCCAAATAAACAGTAACGCTATTGTAATAGGGAACTTAAATACCCCTTTGACGCAAAGGGACAGGTCAATTGGACTAAAACTCAGCAAAGATATAACAGACCTGAACCAAATGTGTGAACAAGTGGACTTAGTAGATGTTTACAGAGTGTTCCGCCCCACAACACCAGAATACACATTTTTCTCAGCTGCACATGGGACTTTCTCTAAAATAGACACATTCTAGCCCATAGAGCATACCTACCTATATGCCAAAGGATTGAAATTATCCCATGCATATTATCTGACCATAGTGCAATGAAATTGGAAATTAATGACAAAGGGAATTCCAAAAACTTCATAAACACATGGAAATTAGACAACAACCTCCTGAATAACCAATGTGTCACAGAAGAAATTAAAGAAGAAATTAAAAAATACCTACAAACAAATGAAAATACAAATACAAATTATAGGAATCTGTGGAATGCAATGAAAGCAGCCCTCAGAGGGAAATTTATAGCGATGAACTCACACATAAGGAAAAAGAAAGAGAACAAATAAATAGCCTAATGTTGCACCTCAATCTTTTAGAAAAAGAAGAACAAGCCAAGCCCAAAGCCCAAAGAAGGGAGGAGATTATAAAGCTTAGGGCAGAAATTAATGCAATTGAGATGAAGAAAACTCTACAAAAAGTAAGTGAATCGAAGAGTTGGTTCTTTGAAAGAGTAAATAAAATTGATAAGCCAAACTTATTAAAAAAGAAAGGAAAGAATTCAAATTCATGCAATAAGGAATGAAAAGGATGAAATCACTACAGATCCTACAGAAATTCAAAAGATCATTAATATCTACTTTGAGAATCTTTACTCCAACAAGATAGAAAAGTCAGAAGAAATGGACAGATTCCTAGAAATATACGAATTACCAAAGTTGAACCAGGAAGATATAAAATCCATGAATAACCCAATATCAATTAATGAGATTGAAAATGACATTAAAAACTTACCAACAAAGAAAATCCCAGGCCCTGATGGATTCACAGCAGAATTTTATAAAACATTCAGCGAAGATTTAATGCCAACACTCCTCACACTCTTCAGTGAAATTGAAAAGAAAGCAATTCTCCCTAACTCATTTCTGGATGCAAGTATTATACTAATACCAAAACCAGAGAAGGATCCAACCAAGAAAGAGAACTATAGGTCAATCTCCCTAATGAACATAGATGCAAATATACTCAATAAAATACTAGCAAATAGAATGCAGTGAATCATAAGGAAAATTATACACCATGACCAGGCTGGATTTATTCCAGGAATGCAGGGATGGTTCAATATTCGCAAATCAGTTAATGTAATATACCATATCAATAGAGCCAAATACAAAAACCACATGATCATCTCAATAGATGCAGAAAAAGCTTTTGATAAAGTCCAACATGCATTCATGTTAAAAACCCTAGAAAAGGTAGAAATAGATGGCCTCTACCTCAATCTAATCAAAGCCATCTATGACAAACCAACAGCCAACATCATACTAAATGGACAAAAACTGAAAGCTTGCACTTTAAAGACAGGAACAAGACAAGGATGTCGACTGTCACCACTCCTATTCAACATAATTCTGGAAGCATTAGCCAGAGCAATTAGACAAGAGAGAAATAAAAGGAATAAGGATAGGAAAGGAAGAAGTAAAACTATTGCTATTTGCAGATGACATGATACTTTACATGGAAGACTCCAAAAACTCCACAAAAAACACTCCTTCAATTAATTGACAAATTCAGCAGAGTAGCTGGATACAATGTCAACACCAAAAAATCAATAGCATTCCTATACACAAACAACAAACAGACTGAGAGAGAAATTAAGGAAACCATACCTTTTACAATAGCATCCAAGAAATTGAAATATTTAGGAGTCAATCTAACAAAAGAGGTAAAAGATTTATTCAATGAAAAGTACAGTACTCTGAAAAAAGAGATCAAAGAGGATTTCAATAAATGGAAAAAAATTCCCTGCTCATGGTTAGGAAGAATGAACATTGTGAAAATGGCCATACTACCAAAATTGTTGTACAGATTCAATGCAATTCCCATTAAACTACCATCAGCATACCTCACAGACCTAGAGAAAACATTCTTTAAATTCAACTGGAACCTGAAGAGACCCAGAATAGCAATAGCGATAGCGGTTCTGGGCAACAAGGACAAGTCAGGTGGAATCACAATCCCTGACTTGAAATTATGCTACAAAGCAACTGTAATAAAATCAACCTGGTACTGGCTCAGAAACAGACCCGAGGATCAATGGAACAGACTGGAAGACATAGGCACAACCACAAACACACTCAGCTACCTAATATTTGACAAAGGGGCCAAACAAGTTCACTGGAAGAAAGATAGCTCTTCAATAAATGGTGCTGGAAAAATTAGCTTGCCACTTGCCGAAGACTGAAAATAGACCCAAGTCTATCACCATGCACCAAACTCAGGTCAAAATGGATCACAGATCTCAATATTAAAACAGAAACATTAAACGTATTGGAAGAGATAGTAGGTAAAAGTCTTGAAGACAGGAGTAGGCAGAGTTCATGAACAAAAATCAAATTGCAAGGGAAATACTTCAAAGAATCAATAACTGGGACCTCATATTACTGAAAAGTTTTTGCACATGTGAAGAAATCACAAGCAGAGTAAAAAAAAAAACCCACAGATTGGGAAAAAAGCCTAGCTGGTTGTTCTTTGGACAAAGGCCTTCTATCTAGAGCATACAAAGAATAAAAAACATGAACCCATCCAAATTCAAAGACCCAATCCAGAAATGGGCATCTGAGATGAATACGCACTTCTCAGATAAAGAAATACAAATGACACATAAATATATGAGAAAATGTTCTACATGCTTAGTCGTTCAAGAAATGCAAATATAAACAACATTGAGATTTCATCTCACTCAGTAAGATCAGCCCGCATCAAGAAGTCATCTAATAGCAAAAGCTGGTGATGCTGTGGAGAAATAGGAACTCTTCTCCACTGTTGGTGGGAATGCAAAGTGGTGAAACCACTGTGGAGATCGGTTTCAAGATTGCTCAGCAAACTAGGTCTAGAGGTCCCATTCAACCCAGCTATTCGCCTTCAGGGTATTTTGTCTGAAGATCTGAAAACATCATATCACCGTGATATATGTGCACCTACGTTTATAGCAGCACAATTTGTAATAGGTAAATTGTGGAAGCAACCGAAACATCTATCCACAGAGGACTGGATACAAAAACTGTGGCATTTTTACACAATGGAATATTATTCAGCTATAAAGAAAGACAAACTAGCGGCTTTTATAGGCAAGTGGTCATGGTTAGAGACCATACTTATAAGTGAGGTAAATCAGATGTGCATGTGCAAGCAGTGTATTGTATCATTAGTGTCGGAACCTGGAGGTGGGAATTTAAATTAGGAGGTATGAAAGGAAACTGCTCAAAAGTAAAGAGAAATCGGGATGAAGGGAAGGAGAAAAGGAAGAAGGGGATACCTATGTAAGTATGTATATATGTGCGGGATGGCTAAGATGATTGCACTATTACATCATTTTGATGTAAGGAACAATCAATGATTGGTTGTTTAATCAATCTTGCATGTCTATTTGTATTATCCTGAGCATACACTTTGAAGTTACCAATGTGTAATACAACAACCATTGTTAATCCCCTGCCACCTTATCTGTTGTTCAGTTTTTGTACTTGTTCTTGTGCTACTGTGTGTCTGTTTGTTAATGTTTTTGTTCTTTTACTTTTAAAATAAAAAAAAATAAATTTCCTTCTGAGAACTGCTTTCATTGCATCCCACAGATTCCGGTAGGTTGTATTTGCATTTTCATTTGTTTGTAGGTGTTTTTTAATATTTTGTTTAACTTTTTGTTCTGGAGGTTTTTGTCTAATTTCCAAGTGTTTATGGAGTTTTTGGAGTTCCTTTGGTCATTAATTTCCAATGTCATTGCACTGTGGTCGATAATATGCATGGGATGATTTCAATCTTTTGCATTTAGGTAGGTATGCACTATGGGCTAGAATATGGTCTGTTTTTGAGAAAGTCCCATGTGCAGTTGAGAAAAATGTGTATTCTGATGTGGGTGGAACACTCTGTAAACACCTACTAAGTCCATTTGTTAGCAGATTTGGTTCAGGTCTATTATTTCTTTGCTGATGTTTTTGTCTAGTTGACCTGTCTGTTTGTGTCAAAGGGGTGTTTATGTCCCCTATAATAGTGTTATAGGGGACATAACAGAATATAGGGGATATATCAGGATATATTAGGGGATATATCAGGAGATATAGGGGATATATCAGGGGATATATCAGGATATGTCCCCTATCAATAGTGTTATTGATTCTTTGGTTTTTCATGTTAAGATTTGACTTACATAGTTTGGTGCTCCAATATTTGGTGCATACATGTTCAAGATTGTTATCTCTTCCTCTTGTAGTTTTTGCGTATGTAGTATGTAGTGACCTTCTTTATCTCTTTTAATTGTTTTTGGATTAAAGTTTATGTTGTCTGCAAACATAATAGCTACCCCTGCTTTTTTCTTGGAATCTGTTGCATGGAGAATTGTTTTTCATCCTTTGACTTTCTGTCTATGGATTTCCTTTTGAGTAAAGTATGTTTCCTATATACAGCATATTGTGGGATTTTGTTTCTTAATCCACTCTGCCAGTCTGTTTCTTTTGACTCATGAACTGAGGCCATTTACATTAATTGTTATAACTGTTATATGTTGGCTTATCTTTGTCATGCTATTTACTTGCTGTTGATTTCCCACTTTTACCATCTGTATAATTGCTTGCTGTGATTGAAGGTTCCTTTCCATTGTTGTTCTTGAGATGGTGGTCTCTTTTTTCTCTGTCTAGAATATCTTTTAGTGCTTTTTGTAAGGTTGGTTTGGCACTCATGAAGTTTTTCAGTTGTTCTTTGTCATGGAAATATTTTATTTCTCCATTGAATTTGAAGGATAGTTTTGCAGGATATATCAGTCTGAGTTGGAAGCTGTTTTGAATCAGAACCTGTAATACCTCACTCTAAGTTCTTCTGGATTGCATGGTTTGTATTGAGAAGTCTGCCATGATTGTGATGGGCTTTCCTTTATAGGTAATCTGTTTCCTTTCCCTAGAAGCTTTTAAGATTTTGTTCTTTTGCTGGATGTCTGAGATCTTGATTATTATATGTCTGTGTGTGGTTTTATTGTGGTTAATGCTAGTTGGAGTTCTATATGTCTCATTTACCTGCTCATCAGAATCTTTTTCCATGCTTGGGAAATTTTCTGCTAT
Organism: Dinomys branickii; assembly: GCA_004027595.1. Taxonomy (NCBI): domain Eukaryota; kingdom Metazoa; phylum Chordata; class Mammalia; order Rodentia; family Dinomyidae; genus Dinomys; species Dinomys branickii. Next base: position 63,580 of record PVLD010006178.1, read on the forward strand.
TATTTATGCAAATATTCTTTTTATATCATTTGTGTTGCCTCCTGCTGTTTCATTGACTCCTATTACTTGGACATTATTTCTTTATGCCTCGTCTTGCAGCTGTTGGATTGATCTTTTCCTAGATCCTTGATGATTTTAAGAGATCCTTCCTTTCATGATCGCTAGCTGCCATCCTGTCTTCAAGATCTGAAATTCTGTCTTTGGCTTCATTCAAGCAGTTTTGCAAGCTTTAAGTGGAAGGTTTGATTTCCTCGAAATCTCTTTGAGTCTGTTTCATGCACTCTAATTCATTCCTAAATTACCCCTGTAAGGTTTCCGTCTGTTGCCTATGTTCATCTTTTTATTTATCTGTTTCTTCTCTAGATGTGCAGAGCATTTCTTTCATTATTTTTGTCATTTCATTTTTTGCTTGAGAGATTATTTCTGATCTGATCTCTTCTATGGCCTTAAGAGTTGTTTATTTACTTCAGATGTGATCATTTCAGAGATTTCAGGTATGCAGCTTCCAAGTTCTCCTCTGTCAGTGTCTCCTGGGCTTGTTCTGGGTGGAGTTGAGTTCTGAGACTGCATTTCGCTCCTATGTCTTGTCATTTTGGATATCAGATGAAAAGTGCTGAGCTACAAGCTAAAGTCCTGAAAAGGACTCTAGGGACCCTAGTTTACCTGGATATCAAACTTATCCTAAGATGGTAGTGGGCTGTGGACCACTGGGCCCAGGATCCCCAGGAAATTTCTGGGATGCATGGCTCAGACCACAACTGTGGTGGTGGGGGAATGCTGGTACCAGGGTCTCTAGGCTGTGGAGGGAAAGCATGCAGGCCTCAGCCATTGATCCAATGGTGGCCAGACAGGGGCTGCTGCTCTGGGATCCTCAGGTAGCTGTCAGGGGAGAACAGGCCTCACCTCCCAACCTAGTGGATCACAGAGCCCGGGGCTGCTCCTGTGCAGCAGTCCTCAGCCTCCAGTGGAGAGTTCCACAGAGACCGGCTGCTCAGGTGCCGCTTCCCCAGGCTGAGCTCCTTCCCTGTCCAAAGGAGCAGGGTGGAGCACACGTGCAGGCCTCACCTGCCAACAGAGTTCCACAGAGACCAGCTGCTCAGGTGCTGCTTCCCTGGCCGAGCTCCTTTTCCGTCCCAAACGTTTTTATTTTGTCTTTTTGAGACAAAAAGACAGTTGAGGCTGGTCTTGAGCTCACTTTGTAACCCAGGCTGGTCTCGAGCTTGCAATGATCCTCCTACCTCAGCCTCCCAAGTGTTAGGATTGGGAGGCTGGTCTTGAGCTCACTTTGTAGCCCAGGCTGGTCTCGAGCTTGCAATGATCCTCCTACCTCAGCCTCCCAAGTGTTAGGATTGTAGGAATGTGCCACCACATCCAGCTTATGTGGAGTCTTTTGACTCATCCTGTAACCTATTCAGTCACTTTGAGAATATTCACAAAATAATTTGGTATTTTGATTAGACTTGTATTGAATATGTAGACAAAATCGGGAAGAATTGACATCTTGGTAGTAGAGTCTTCTTACCCATAAACATGAATTATTACATTTAGTTTTTCTCTGATTTCTAGAGTTTTATAGTTTTCCACATTGAGATATTGAGCATTTTTTCGTCAAATTCACACCTAAATGCTATTTATTTATTGACTGATTGATTGATAAATCAAATTTTTAAATGTTGAAGAAGCCTCATTTTCTAAAACTAATGACACTTGGTCATTGTCACTTTTTTTTGGCAAGGGGAAACAATATAATACAGGACACATATTTTATAAGATATTTGTAATAGTCAACTAAGGAATCATATACAAGAGAGTGCAGGAAATCTGTCCACACACTAAAGATCAAAGAATCCAGCTGAGGGCCTGGATCCCATGTAATGTCTTCCATGAGTCCAGCTGAAGACCTAGAGCCCATAACAGTGCCTCCTATGAGTCCACCTGGAGGCCTAGAGCCCGTAACAATATCTCATGCAGGCCTGTTTCCTGGATCTGCACTGAGAAGGCCCAAAGGTCAGTGGTGGATTCCAAGAAGTTTGTGCCAGTGTGATGAAGGATCTCTGCTAGCAGGCTGAGGGATCTACACTGGAGCCAGGAAGCAATGTGCAAAGTAAGAACCAGAGCTCCTCTGAAAAGTAACACAGCCATCCTCAGCAACAGTGAGGTCCCAAGCTACTCTGATGATCAAGATGGCTGAGTTCCCATCAAGAAAGCCAATGTAGGAAGCTTCTCCAGGAGACTAGCAGTGCATCATGTTCCCCTCTGGAGCCAGGAAGCAACATTCAAGTGAGGCCCAGAGCTCCCACTAAATGAACTAAAGCTATTCTCAGTGCCAACAAAGTCCAGAGCTCCTCGAAGGGTGAAAAGATCCAAGTTCATCAGGACTTGACGAACTCCTCCAAAAGAACCAACAGCTCCCAACAGCTTCCCTTCTTCTCCCATCCTGCCTTTATGCTGCTGCCAACAATCCCTAGGCGGGCCTCTCACACCCAGCACCATGCTTACTCACTTCAGCTGGGTGTTACAAGTTGACTAGCACAGTCATGGTGTATATTATCTTCTTTATCATAAATTTCTGTTTCTAATTATTACTAGCATATAGAAATATATTTGATTCTTACATAGTGATATTGTATATTAATCCAATAAGCCTCTTAACTAACATTCATTCTGGTAACTTTTTAAAGAACCCACTAGATGGCTATGTGGATAATAATGCTAGTAATCATAAAAACTCCATCGAAGACTTGAGTGGACCCTCAGCATATCTCCAGAGTTTTCCTTTTCTGTACCTGTCGCTTTCACAGTGCTCTATACTATTCTATCCTCCTTGGCTTTTCATGCTCCCAACTTTCTCTGAAATCAAGTGGACTGTGGTAGATTAACTAATGGTCAACTTGTGACACCCGGCAGAACTGAATCAGTGTGGTGCTGGGTATGAAAGTCCCACTGAGGATTTTTGCCAACAGTATAAGAGTAGAACTGGAGGGGAAGATGGTGCTCTGTTGATTCTCCTGGAGAAGCTTGCCACACTGGTTTTCCTGATATGAACTCAGCTGTTCTTATCATCAGAGGAGCTCTGGACCTTGATGTCACTGAGGCTGGCTGTGGTTCTTTTCAGGGAGCTCTGGTCCTTAGCTTATAACTTCCTGGCTCCAGTGCAGATCCCTCAGCCTGCTGGCACAGATCCTTCATTCCATTGGCACAAAATTTCTAGCTTCCATCATGACCTTTGGATCTTCTCAGTGCAGATCCCTGATAGAGACTTGTGTGAGACATTGTCATGGGCTCTAGGCTTCCACATGGGTTTATGGAGGACACCGCCATGGGCTCTAGGTCTTCAGCCGGCCTTACACAGGACATTGCCATGGGATCCAGGCCCTCAGCTGGACTCTTTGCATCTCTAGTGCATGGACAGATCACCTGTGCTCTTCTGCATTTGACTTTTTCTGTGAATATTATAAAATAATTATTCACACAAATAATAATTACTCACACAAATTCACACAATATTATAAAATATTCACACAAACAATAATTGTGTGTGGACATTATAAAATAAAAACAATTTTTCCCTTGTAAATCCTGAGTACAGTATAGACGAAGGTGCTCTGTCTGGATCCTGCTTCCTGTGCTGTGGGATGGAAATGCTTTTCAGGGAGTAAGGCCATAGACATTCTGTTACAATGATGCACTACCATGGTTTTTTTTTTTTGTGTGTGTGTGTGTGTTTTTGAGACAGGATCTCACTATGCAGTCCAGGCTGGCCTTCAGCTCACTTTGTAGCCCAGGCTGGTCTCAAACTCATAACGATCCTCCTGCCTCAGCCTCCTGAGTGCTGGGATTACAGGCGTGCACCACCACGCCTGGCACATCACCATGTTTCTAGCTGCACAATTCACAATAGCTTGGAAAAGCCTATATCAACAGATGGGTGGGTAAGGAACATGTGTTATTTACTGACAATGAAGTACTCTTCTGCCATAAAGAAGGATAAGCCTGAGTCATTTGTAGGAAAATGAATACGTCTTAAGATCATAATATTAAATGAAGTAAGTCAGACATGCAAGCTTAAACGTTGGAGGATTTCTGTCATATGAGAAACCCAAAATATAAATAAAAGGCAAAATAAAAGCTAGACAATAAGAAATTGGGAGATAAACCTTGTGGATATTGGAAAGGTAGCAAGAGATGGAGGGGCGGGGAGGGAAGGGAGGAGAAGGGGGAAGAATTAAGATGTGTAATGTGCATGTACCAGCTTTCCGTGAGGACTGTGATCATTATGTACTACAAACGTGCAATAATAAAAATTAAAAATTGAAAATAAAGGTTTTATTCTAAAAAAAATAGTGAAGGAAGGCAGGGAAGGAAGGCTGTCAGGCTGAGCTCATTGTTACCTGCCCACCAGGGTCACTGTCCTTCACTGCCTGGTATTCAATTTCTTTAAAAACATTTTTCATATATTTCATCTGTTTTTTAAGGAAGCACAATATTTTATAAATATGTGCCATGATTTATTTAATGGTTTCTTACTGTTGGGGGTTTAGGTTGTTTCCTTTTTGTTCTTTGGAAATAAATACAATGAACATCCTTCTAAATATTGACAGAATCAGACTGACTTTTGTACAAACAGTGATGGCTGAGATGTATAAAATTATATTTAGAAACAGCAAACTTTAGTGCTCATGACGTAATAAGAATTGTGTGAGGCAGTGTATATAATCCTATTGAGAATTCTTCAAGGTATGATTTTGAAAACAAATAAAACACAAAGTGAGAGAAGAGGAATTCATAGTCACACTCAGCTTATTCAAATCCCTCAGAGAGTTAAGAGTTGTAGGTAAGTGACATTGTGGATATCTGAAAGATAAAAATTACACTAAAATATGATATGATCTTAGTCTGGTTACAGGACACTGAAATCCTGAAAATCATCTTATATATTTTTAAAGTGTAATATAAACAATAAAAGTAAATAATTTAACATCTTATGATTTAAGGACATCCTTATAAATACATATGTTCTGTTGTGGGAGAGGCATTTAGATGAATGGGCGCTGGCAAAGGCCCTCACGGTTATATAGCTGGATGGTCCTGCGTTTGGGTCACCTCACTGGTAGGGTGAGTCTTTTCCTTATAGTTCTCTCATAGAGTGTATTTTATCTGTGGGTCCTTATCAGTTGTGGGAGTCTGTCTCCTCAGAGTGATTTATATTCCTGTCTCTCTATTCTCCCGAGATCATTAGTTCCTAAAGGGCAGGGACGCTGTGTTCTTCAGCTCCTGGGTAAGTACCGGATATGATTAATTAAATCAGAGGCATGAAGGACTTGGGGGGGAGTTCAGAAGTTTCAAACCCCTTTTGGATGAGTTGGGATATACTTAAATATTTAATTTACAAAAACTACTGAAAGTGGTAATAGCCCACTGTGGAAGTAAAACATCTTACTCTCAAATATGCCTTTGTCCTTATGGCTAGTTTAGAAATGTGATGATGGACCAGGAAGAACACATGCAGGGGGAGAGATGAATTGAATGAGGGAAGGAGTTTCTCTGTAACTGTAAGCGGGAAAGCGTTCTTTGGGGGATGCGTGTCTCTCTCAGCATATATCCTCACTGGTCTATGTGCACATTACTGAACCTTCCATAGGTTCATAGCTAAACTGTACACTAAGATGTAGACTATTGTCTTACTTTCACACTGGGCTGTTAGGATTTTTAGTACATTTTTTGAAAGTAAAAAGAAGTCTAGCTGTGGTTGTTTTTTTATCTTCTCTCCCATCTAATATATTGTTATGAGAAATAAAGTTAATTGAATAAATATATACATCAAGTACTTACTCTTCAAATGTCACTTTGCTGGGGAAACTTAGGCTTTACTTTTTAAAATGTTGATTACCTGGCCATAGTTTATTTCCTCTGAAAGAGTTTTCTTTGGGAGTTAAGAGGAAAAGCCCCCAGAAGGGTAAGTTGGAAATTAAACTGTAAAGTACTTCTCAGAGGTTTCCTTCACACTATAAATAATTCTGATTTGGTCATTTAAAAACTGACTATGGAAAAAGCATAGCCCATGTCTAGTTTGAGAGCATTTTCCAGCAGGCTGGCTACACCTTGACGGAATTAACCTCTGCATTTAAATATTATTCATAATTTATAGTTGCTATCCTTGCCCGTTTTGCAAGAAAAATTGATCTAAGTGAAATATTTTCTTCCTCTTGTCTCTTATATGCATTGAAACAGTTATATTATAAAATTGAAATGTACCAAGGATAGCTGGATCCTTATTTTCTGTATGGATTACTGTTATACCCCAGGGAATGGTGCGGAGTAGGTTATAGGCAAGACGTACTTAAAAAGAGAAAAGTATTATAAAAATATGTTGGTATTGCTTCCAAGTGTTTGAGTGTTTTAGGGGAAAAAAGATCTTAGACAAAACGGTGAAGAATACTGAGCCAAATGCCATTTTTCTAATCTGCTGACTTCTAAATGCAAAAGAGTTCATTGTGGAATGTGCATTCTTTGACGAATTTTCCTTCCTGATACATTTTGGTATGTGGTTAATTTTATGAACTCCTTAAAATATCACAGCCTTCTATTTTGGCAACGCTTTGAATAAGTCTGTAACAATTGAATCTAGGTTTTGAATAGAAGGATAATAAAGATAGGGTAATTTGAGAATAACTTCCTTAAGTGATGGAAATGGATTGTTACAGCCTATTCTCTTTCTGCCATAGCACATTCACATGGGAGTATGTAGGTACGAGGCCCGCAAAGTATGGAGAAATAAAGCAACAAGTGTCAGAGATGTTGTGTATGTGTATGTAGAAGTGTGAACAAGGGTAAAGACATTTTAGTGATGACTAACACAGAGTAATTTAAATATTTATTCAATTATCTTTCCTATGAATGGAGAAATCTATTATCAAACATTTTAAAGCACTGCAGTTTTAAACATGATGGTATTTTATTCCTGATTTCTACTATGTAAGTAACATTAAGGTGAGAAATTAGTGCTCTGATTAAATATTCTTTTTTAAATTAAAATGTTTGGATTTTTTAACACATTACATGAGAGGCATCTTGGCTCAAGTGATTGATTGGTTTCATCAGTGGCTCGGCATTTGATTTAATCATCTGGACAACCAGCCAACCTCAGTGACATGATTTGGTTTATGCATCAGATCAGGGGAGACCGCTGATCTGCGAAGGATGATGGGAAAGCCCTGTGGTTCTGTGGATGTGCCTTGTGTGTCCCCAAAAGGAAGCAAATGGGCAGTTTCTTTCTCTGTCCAGGCTTGAGCTAGAACAGTTCCATGTTTATTTATTTTATATATTGGGACTCTACAAAAGTTTTCTCTTGAAAAAAGGTTTCCTTTGCAACAAAGATATTTGCAAGCTCACGATATAGATGAACTTATGCTTTTAAAAAAAACCTCTCTCTCTTTTCCTATTACAAATTCATCCATGGGTAAAACTGAAATATAAACGGAAGTACCTATAAAATGAGCACCAAAAGCACTATAATAATTCATAATTGCTGTAGTTATTAATAGTATATCATTAATGATGGAACACTAAGGGAAGTAGCGGAGGAACAATAAATTATAGGTTATGTTTAATTCTCTTTACCTCTCTCCAACTATTTCTTCTAATTTTAGAAAACAGAGAGAAAAGCAAGGAGTGAGAGAGTGGTCTGTTCCTGAATCTGCTCTAATTTATCCAAGAAGGTAAATCATGAGTATGACTGACAGTTTAATTATTACTATTAAAATTATTTAACACTACTCATTATGAACAACATCATACCAGTTGAGAATTTTGTATGATAATGAATAGGAAAACATTACACGGATTTTAAAATATGAAATTTTCTGGATTGCGATGGACAAGATTCTATTGAGGACACTTTAGTTTTTGAGGTAAAACAGTCTTTGGTCTGTTTTTCTTTTTAAAATCAGAATCTCCGCAGAAAAAAACATAAAGCAAGATAGAAACGTCCTTGGAAGCTGACTAGTGATTCTGTCTCACAGGGCTGGGCTGAGAATCTCAAAAATCCTGTGAGAACCGCATGGGCTGGTTTCCTTTCCTAGAGAAGAAGGGAGGAGGTGTGGCTCAGGGTGCTGGTGCCTAATTAAATAAACATTCTTTACTAACTTAAAATATTTAGATTTTTAATCCACTGCATGAGAGGCATCCTGGCTCAAGGTATTTGGTCTCATCAGTGGCCCGGTCTTTGATTTAATCATCTGGACATCAGTCAACCTCAGTGGCATCATTTGGTTTATGCATCCAATCAAGGGAGACCGCTGATTTGCAAAGGATGATGGGAAAGCGCTGTGGTTCTGTGGATGTGCCTTGTGTGTCCCCCAAAGGAAGACGATGTGTCTGACAAGGTAGGGCCCGATCAAAGCATTCATTGAAATGAAATCAAATGGCCTATAGAATTCTCGAAGTAGAATTTCATGGAGACCTGCAGAAAAGTGAGATTCATGATAGATATACTTACAACCAAGAACCTGAGAACCTGTACTGTTGCTGGAACCGAGTGGGCCAAGGCTATGCCTTCAGGAATGAGAGTGACTGACTTCCACTAAAACTGTTGCAGACTCAGAGAGCCAGCAAGCTGGGCCAACAGTGTGAGTTTAGCTTGTCCCGGGGGATATTACTTGAGATGATGATAAGCAAGGAATACTTCAATAACTTTATCTACCTCCCCTTGTTGGTGACTGTGGCTGGTTGGGGGAGTAAGCAGTTAAGAGGTGAAAACTTCAGGAGGGAAAATACTTCCAGACCTCTTGTCTTTAGAACCAGGATTTTTGATGACTTCCTGAGTTGTTACTTGCCATGGCACGTGGAAATCCATATGACCGATCCAATACACGTAGGTTGCTAGCACTTTCTCTGTAACGTTATCAATCGATATTTATTTTTAAAGGATGGACTAAAGGTTGAGAAACTGCAAGTCCCTGAAGTTACTAACAGGGGTTGTAATTCCTTGGCAGGAATTTTTCTTCAAAGTGTGAAAAAACTTGTGTAAGACACGTTTGATCAAGTGCAGGGTATGTGTGAAAGGAAAGGAAAATGCCCACAGACATGAAGAATGGTTTCTGTAAGGATAACTTGTGGCCCTCATCCAAAGTACAGGTCACAGTTTGGAGCAGTGGGGTTATATCATTCTGAACTTCAGACAACTTCAGGTTATCTGGAGAACTGGCCAAGGTGAAGCTGGGAGTCTACTTGCCTGGAATGCTCTTCTGGTAGGGGAGGAGGAAGAAGCCGGGGCTCTGGCTGCACTCACAGCAAGCTTGTTTGCTTCTTGCCTACCAGGTTTTGTGTTTACTCATGAGAGCCTGAATTTAGCAGCAGTGGCCAAGCGTGTATGGCAGTGGAATTCTGATCCGCATGAGGAGGCCAGAGGCCAGACCACAACATCTTTGGTAACCAGTTCAGGATGCCAAACCACAGCCTCTTAGGCAACAAGTCCAGGAAGCCAAACCGCAGCCTACGCAATTACAGTGGTGACAATATTTTTAGTGACTATCAAGTTCCTTCTGTTTGCCCCAACTTCTCACTCAGGGCCAACTGAGAAGGGCAATCTGCTCTCCAAACCAACTGCACAGGATGCTCTGCTGCTAGGCAGCCTGCCTCCCGCTTTCCATGGCAACGGTCTTCAATCAGAGCACGCCTGAAGCTTTCCTTTCTCTTCCACCCCGCTGTCTGCCTTTGAGTCTCTGCTCCATGCGGATGAAATGAAGGGGCCGGCTCCCTCACCGTGGGAAGCTCTGACTAGATAGGCTGCTAGTTTTCATGGGGCTTGTTCTCACTCACACGTTCTGTAGTATGGACGCTTGTTCTTACGAAACAGTGGTGTTTAATGCACTGAAGTACTGGTGAATAAAATAATAATAAAATGCGTGCTCCAGAGCGGGACTGTTTTAGTCATGTACCCCGGGGTGTCTCAGAGCCCTACTTCGAGAACCGATGATTCGGGGGTCACAGGATCTTTTCAAAAATAATTTCATTTAGCTATAATTTATATATCCTATAATTCACTCAGTGAAAGTGTGTGGCTCAATTATTTTCAGTAAACGTGTCCATTGTTCCACCGTTACCAAAGTACAGTTTTGAAAAACTCTTACTGCTTGCAAGTTTCCAGATGACTACTTGCATTTACCTCTGTTTTCTGTCCCTCACCAAAGATAATCATTAATCTCTAGATAATCGGATGTTTTAGAAATTTTTTTTCTTTTTTGGTACCACAAATTGAACTCAGGACTGCGCTTGCCAGGCAGGCGCTGTGCCACTGAGCTATATCCCCGACCCTAGAAATTTTATAGAAATGGCATCATTTAAAAAGTAGTCTTTTGTGCCTGATCTTTCCAACTGGCATAGTGTTTTTAATGTCCATCCATGTTGGAACATATGTATTAGAAATTCATTTCTGTTGTTACTGTAGGGTACCCTACTGTGCATTGCACTGTCTAGTATTCTAAGTTGTGTTTGTTTATTTACCAGGTCACTGACATTTGACTTACAGTTCTGGGCTGTCATGAATAAAAGTGCTATAGATATTCACATGTGAGCCTTTTTTTTTGGTACCAGGAATCCAACTCAGGACTTTGTGCTTGGCAGGCAAATGCTGTGCCACTGAGCTACATCCCCGGCGCTTCACATGCAAGTCTTCATGTAAATTTCATCTGTCTTGGGTAGCTGAAAGGCATCAAATTACTAGATCAGGGAGTATGTATTTAACTTTTTAAGAAATTGCCCAGTGGTTTTTTGTTTACATTCCCACCAGCAACATATGAGGGTTTCAGCTTTATCACACTTTTACCGGTACTTCCTACTGCCTTTTTGTTGATAGTAATTTTAGCATTAACTTGTACTTTGCTAGTGACTCACAACACTGGGCATCTTTTATGTGCTTGGGGAGCCACTCGTATGTCTTTCATAAAACTTTGTACATTTTAAATTTGGCTTTTCTTTCATTAATTTTTAGTTTTTTATGTAACTTGTGTACAAATTCTTTGCCAGAAATTACTGACAAATATTTTCTCCAACTCTGGTTTATATTTCATTTCTTAAATGTATCTTTTAAAAATATGAAGGTTTAAATTTTGATGAAATTAAATTTTATGGACTTTCAAGTATCATGTTTTGCTGTTGTTTTAAAGAAATCTTTACCTTACTCAAGACCACAAGGACGTTCTATGTTTTTGTTAATCTAAAACCAAGTTTTATAGTTTAGCTTTTACATTTAAATCTGTAGTCCACTGTGAATTGGTTTTTGTGTATGGTGTGAAGTCAGGTCTATGTGTACTTTTTGTTCATGAATATCCAATTATCTTGGCACCATTTGTTGAAAAGATGATCCTATTCCACACTGAATTATCTTGGCATCTTGGTTGAAAACCATTGGACTGTAAATGTGGGGACTTATTTCCAGATTTTCCGGCATGTGTCATTGACATAAATCACATTGTCTTAGTTACAGTAACTTTATAGTAAGCTTTAGACTCAGGTAGTCTAAGTCATCTAACTTTTTTCTCCCCAAAATTGTTTTGGCTATTTTCAGTCTGCAAATTTTAGTTAGTTATCTAATCGTCCAGAGTCTTCCAACCTGCTTTGGCATGAGAAGGCTCAGCTTGGTGGTGCAGGTTGGCAGAGCCACAGAAGTTCTTGACGTGTTCAGGAGCAGCTGCAAGGAACAACTGCATCAAGATGTCTTGTGCCTGCTCGCATAGATGGCATAGAAATAATGATCCACAGGGTCTGGGTACACCCTGCAGAACTTTGGAGCATCTCATTAGCAGATCTGAAAAAAATAATGGCTGAGGTAATTGAGCAGTTGCCTCTTTCAAAGCACTTTATAGAGATAATCAGAATTATACACGAAGATGGTATGATTATTGCTTCTGATATATCAGTGAAGAAATTGAAATCCAGAGTAGTTGGGTAAAGTACATTATAAACCAATACCAGAGTTAGTGTGCAAATCCAGGGTTCTGGATCCTACAACATTGCTTGTAAATATTCTGTTGCACGTGTCTCACCTGCCGTTCTAGAAACATTGAAGGAAGGAAAATGTACTCAAGCGATGAGGGGAGGTTGACCAACTAGTGTTCAGGAAAGGGTTAACACAGCAGTGTGAGGCACAAAAGCCTGCTTGCTAGGTTGGGTCTTGTTCGGTTTGGAGGAAGTTGAATTCTGGAAAGTCCCACCACCTAACTAATAGGAAGGCTCATTTTCCCCAGACTGTACAATGTGGTTCATACTGAACAGTACTGCTCTGTTTTTTTCCCTTGTGGAAAAACACTGTTTTCCTTCTGGGAACCTGGGAATTTGGTACACACTCTGCAGAACACGCTTATGTGAGCAACCTCAATAAAAACAGTCTCTAATGAACTTCCCGGGTACACTGCACTTTCCACCTGCTGTTGGGATTCAACATGGGGGGAATTGAGGGCATCCTGTGTGAGAGAAGAAGCTCAGGGAGGATTCTTGGTTTGTATTTGGCTTTCTATGGACCTTGCCCTATGCATGTTTTTCCTTTGTTGCTTTTGGATTATATCCTTTTATTGTAACAGGGCTTAGGTATGACTATGACTATATACCGAATCTTGTGATCTCTCCTAGAAAGTGGTATATTCGTTGAAGAGTAAACTAGATAGGAAATCAATTAGAAATTGCAAGTGAAGAAAATAAAACTATGTGGAAAACTTGGAAATGATCATTAAAAATCAGAGGAAAGTGGATGAATGCTTACACAAATGGAGGCATTTTCAAGATTAAGTTCCTATTTCCAGTTGGAAGAGGGAACTGTGTTTTAGCAGCACAGAAAATAATTGTTTTCTATTTCAAGGGATCATTTTCTAAATTTCACTTGTAGTATTTGATACATTGTGTCAACATGAAAAGTTTAGAACTTTAAAACAGGGACTTAGCAGGGAGCCAGGGTCCGTCCTTTGTAAACATCCTCATCCTGTGCAAGAGGAGGGCATGGAGATGATGTGAGTGCTACACCTGCCGTGGGGGTGGAGTAGCCTGCTTACAATATAAAGGAGAAAAACAGGCTTTGTTCCATTTCGTTTTGCTGTTGCTGCTTTTGCTGTCTTCTTTCACCTTGAACTGTTGCCCCTGGGCCATGTGCCACCGTGCCTTGGAGCCAGTTGATTATGGACTGAAACGTCCACAAACTGTGAGCTAAGTAAATGTTTCCTTCCTTAATTTTGTGTGTTGAGTATTTTGTCTCAGTAATGAGAGAAAAGGAACAAAGACACACTGTCAATATTAAAAGACTAATAAGTAGGGAATACAAACTGTGCTAAAAGGAAACCATATATGGTTTAGAAAAAAATGTAGAGTACATTGTTATTTTATAACCTTTCATCTTGTTTTTATATGAGTGTGAACGTGGTTCCTAGCCTTTCTGTGGTTGTGGTTCTGTTCTTCTTTTTACTTCTTCCTTCTCTCTTTCCCTCCAGTCTTCTGTAGCAGTTTCCCAAAGGTGGTGTAATTCCCCTTAGGCCTCTAGCCTTCTTCTTCTTTGTCCAATGCTCTGTTTTCTCACTAACCCATTTTAAAATTTTACCCCTGAGGGAAAAAATTGGCATATTAAGGACTTCAATATTGCATATACTTTTCTGGTTTGTTTTAGATTCTGTTATATAACCACAAATCTAGTTCATGTGGTTAAAGGTGAAAAACTAATGGTTAGCTCAGTTTGACATTTTCTAGGGTATGTTTAACACTATTGTCATTACTGATGGTACCACTATAGCCGAAAGTGACATAATTGTTCTAAGCAGCTGTTCTTCCTGGTATTCCAAGACTGAGATTGACTAAGGGTCACAGAAAATACTGTAGTACAGTGCCAGAGAACCAGGTGCTGGGCCACATAGGCAGCAACTTCTCATCCCCAACAAATGGGAGAGGAATGATCTTGCAAAAGACTCAAAACCCCAAATCCAGCTACACCTGGGAAATACCTTGGAGAAGTAATCATTTCCTAAGGGTTCTAAATATTAGCAATAAAGCAGCCCACCACAGGCAATTTTTAATCATCACCCCAGGAATTAAAATGAAAAAAGGAAAGAAAATGAGAAGACACTTAAACAAGATGCAACCCCAGACATCCAGTTCACCAAAGGCAAACCCAGGGGGCAGTGAGGTGGGGCAATCTGAAAGTTACCCCCCTGGCCTCTCTGAAGTGGTAACAACAAAGCAATTCAATGAGGTTTTAGTAAAAAATCAAATCAGAAATGCTTTCTCAGATAACTGCAGAGATCGTGTTGACCAAGAAAACCATGCTTAGAGCCTCTAAGAACAGATGCACAGGAAAAAAAAAAAAAGAGGAGCTGAAGAAAATGATGGAAGCCATGAATGCTCAGCATAGGAAAGAAATGGAATCCATATGGCAGATTCAGTCAGATACCCAAGAGAATGAAAATTTCAATGAAAGTATCCACAGCAGATTAAGCCAGTGTGAGAACAGGATCTCAGATGTAGAAGACAGGCTTATAGTTAGCAATCATGAAAAGAAAGATTTCTTAAAAATAGCAAGGAACTATGAGAAATCAATCCAGCAGCTGATAGATGAGGCAAAGAAGAATAACTTAAGGTTGATTAGAGTCAATGAAAAAGCAAGATATAGCACAAATGATTAAAGAAAACTATTCATAGGTGCCATGGCAGAAAACTTCCCTGGTAGAGAAAAAGAATTTGAGAAACACAAAAAAATATAGCCAGGCATGTCATAACCAAGATTCTAGAACTTCAACACAAGAATAGAATCTTAAAAGCCACTAGGAAAAAGAAATAAGTCACCTATGAAGGAAAGCCCAACCAAATCACAGCTGACTTCTCAGCACAGTCCCTCAAGTGAAGGGCAGCTTGGAGTGAAGTAGTTCAAATTCTAAAGGAAAATAATCTTCAACCCAGATTGATGTACCCCATAAAACTATCTTTCAAAACTGATGAAGAAATGATACTTCCATGACAAAGAACACCTGAGGAAATTTATGATCATCAAACCAGCACTCCAAAATATTTTGAAGGATGTTCTAGAAAGAGGTAAAAAGAACTATAACTCCTTGAACCCCCACAGAAGGAATCCATCAGGCAAGGCAAACAATTAAATAGAGGGAAGGGGAAAAGAGGAGGGAGTGAATAACAGGAAGAAACATGATAAGGGTATGTCAATACACATCAGTTGCAACCATCAATGTTAATGGTCTCAATTCAGCAATCAAAAGAAACAGACTGGAAGAATGGAACATGAAGCAAGATCCAACAATATGCTACATAAAAGAAACACAGTTGATTAAAAAAGAAATTCATGACTGAAAGTCAAAGGATGGAAAACAATACTTCATTCCACTGGAACCTAGAAAAAAGTAGGGGTAGCTGTTTATTTGCAAGCAAAGTGAATTTCATGCCAAGACTGATTAAGAGAGATAAATAAGTGACCATATCCCTGTGAAGGGAACAATCCAAAAGGAAGAGATAACAATCCTAAACATACATGTAGCAAATACCAGTGCACCCAACTATATAGAATTAATATTAATGAACATGAAAAAGCAAATATGCTTTAATACAATTTTATTGGGGGACCTTAATATCCTACTATCATGAAAAGACAAATCAACTAGCCAAAAACTTACAATGAAATGTTAGAACTGAACCAAACTTTTGTATAAGTAAAGTGAGTAGAAGTCTACAGAGTGTTATACCCCACAACTTCAGAATACACATTCTTCTCAGCTGCACATGGGATGTTCTCCAAAATACATCACATACTAGCTCATAGAACACACTTAAGTAAATGCAAAGGAATTGAAATTATCCCATGCATATAATCAGACCATAGTGCAATGAAATTGGAAATCAATCCAAAGAAACTGCAAGAACGTCATAAAACATGGTAATTAAATAGCACCCTCATGAACAACCCATGGGTGACAGGTGAAATTAAACAAGAAATTAGACAGTTTCTACAATTAAGTGATAATGACAATATAACATACCTAAACTTATGGGTCACAATGGATGCAATCCTAAGCAGTGAATACCCATGTCAGAAAAACAGAGCAAGAGCCAATAAAAAACTTAATGGTGAACCATAAACTTCTAGAAAAAGAAGAGCAGGCTAAGCCAAAAGTTTTTAGGAGGGACAACATTATAAAGATCACAGCAGAAATTACTATATTGGAGACTAAAAACAGTACAAAGAATCAATGAATTCAAGAGTTGGTTCTTTGAAAGATTACATAAAATTGACAAATCATTATCCAACCTTATCAAAAAAAGGAAATAAAAGACTCAAATTTATGCAATTAGGAATGAAAAAGATGAAATCAAATGCATCCTGCAGAAATCCAGATCATTTATACCTACTTTGAGAAGTTGTATTATAATCAGATGGAAAATGCAGAAGAAATGGACAGATTCCTAGATAAATATGAATTACCAAAACTGAATCATAAAGATATAAAAATTCTCAATAACCCAATATCAATTCATGAAATTGAAGATGTAATTAAAAACCTACCAACAAAGAAAAGCCCAGGCCCTGATAGATTCACTGCTGAGCTCTACAAGAAATTTAGAGAAGACCTAACACCACTAACTGAAAGGGAAGAAATACTCCCAAATTTATTCCTGGAAATAAGCATTACCATGATACTAAAAGCAGAGAAGGGTCTAACTAAGGAAGAGAATTACAGGCCAATGTCCATAATGAACATAGATATAAAATTCCTCAGTAAGATACTGGCAAAAAAAATGCAGCAAATTATCAAGAAAATTATACCATGACCAAGTAAGATTCATCCCAAGGCTGTGGGGATGGCTCATCATATGTAAATTAATAAATGTAGTACACCGTATTAATAGAGTCAAAGACAAAATCACATGATCATCTCAATAGAGGCTGAAAAAGCGTTTGACAAAGTCCAGCACCCATTCATGATAAAAAACCCTACAGAAAATTGCAACAGATGGTCTTTGTCTCCAGCTGATAAAAGCCATCTATGACAAACTAACAGCCAACAACTTACTAAATGGACAAAAACTGAAAGCTTTATCTATGAAATCAGGAACAAAACAAGGATGTTCACTGTCTCCACTCTTATTCAACATAGTCCTGGAAACTTTAGCCAGAGCCAATTAGATAAGAGAAAGAAATAAAATGAATACTGATAGGAGAGGAAGAAGTTAAATTATCATTATTTGCAGATCAAGTGATACTCTACATAGAACATCCCAACTCTACTAAAAAACTGTTAAATTTGATAAGCAAATTCAATAGCATAGCTGGATTCAAAGTCAGTACTCCAAAATCAATAGTCTTTTACATGAATAACAAACTCACTGAGAGAGAAATTAGCAAAATCCTGCATAACAGCATTAAAAAAAAATAAATAGTAGGAATCAGTCTAATAAAGGAAGGAAAAGACCTCTACATTGAAAACTATCATACTCTGAAAACGGAGACTGAAGAAGATATCAGAAAATGGAAAGATATCCCTTGCTTTTGGGTAAGAAGTACCAATATAGTGAAAATGACCATACTTGCAAAACTGTTACACAGACTTAATGCAGTTCCAAGCAAAATTCCAACAGCATATATTATAGAATTAAATAAAATAATCCTAAAATTCATTTGGAACCAGAAGAGACCTAGAATAGCAAAGGCAATTCTGGGCAGCAAAGGCAAGGCAGGACACATCACAATCCCTCACTTGAAATTATACTACAAAGCTACTTTGATAAAATTACATGGTACTAGCAAAAAAAAAAAATGGCACAAAGATCAATGGAACAGATTAGAAGATGCAGAAACAACTCCAGTCATAACTAGCCACCTTATCTTTCACAAAGGTGCCAAATACATCCACTGGAAGAAAGATATTGCCTTTAATAAATGGTGCTGGAAAAACTGGCTTTGCACATGCTAAAGATTAAAATAGGACCCATATCTTTCACTATGTTCTAAACTAAATTTTAGACCAAAGATCTAAATATTAAAACAAACATTAAGCCTACTAGAAAATAGAATAGATAAAACACTTGAAAACACTGGTGCAGTAAAGATTTTATGAATTAAACCTCTATCACACAGGAACGATCACAAAGAATCAACAACTGGGATCTCATCTTACTAAAAAGCTGTTGCACAGCAAGAGAAATCACCAATAGACTGAAGAGATAACCCACAATGTGGGAAAAAATGTCAGCTGTTCCTCAGACAAAGGATTATTATTGAAAACATAAACAACAACAAAAAAAGAGACCTCCCAAATTTAAAGACCCAATCCAAAAATGGGCATCTGAGATGAATATGTACTTCTCAGATGAGGAAATATAAATGACAAATAAATATATGAAAAAATATTCAACATCACTGGTCGTTTGAGAGATGCAAATGAAAACAACACTGAGAGTCCATCTCACTGCAGAAAGAATGGCTATTATCAAGAAATCGACCAATCACAAATGCTGGACGGGCGTGGGGAGAATGGAACCCACATAGTTCCTCAATAAAATTTACCAGGGCTTGGAAAGCTGTTTTTTTCTTCTGAATTCTGCATTCTCTGCTAACATCTTTGACTTTTCTACAGAATCTTTGCTCTTCATTCTCTAAATGTTTTGTACTTTTTCCTTTAATATGAAAGTGCTCCTTCAATGCCATACAAACTAGCCTGTTTGTTAAAGTGTATCTCCAAGTGTTTCACTGAAAAGAGAGAAAAAAAAACTAGGATTATCCCTTTACTGAATTTGAATTTGCTTCATTAATCTGAAAAGGACTTGAAAAAAAAATATAGATAAATATCTATGTAAATTGTACAAGAGTAGTGGTTGACATTGTTTTTCTATTAACATAGAGTAAAACACCTTTTGTTAAGAAAAATATTTGTGTAGAATACAAACTGTTATGAATGGCAGGGATTGTTTCAGAACGCTGGGATTGTTTCAGAACTTGCTTATTGGCCAAATTTAAGGCAAGTATAAGTTGAACTTTTTCTTAGATTGCCTCTTAAAAGTCCTAGTAATGTGTAAGAGGAGAACTTTTATTTTATTATGCCACAAGTATTGTAAAACAATTAGTTCAAGAATTTATTAGCATTGAAGTTTTATAAAAGTTTAAATTTTAGCATTGGTAGAGCATTTCCAATGTAGTAGTAGGCCACCCACGTTTGAAGTGGATGATACAGCATTCATTTTATATTGAAAAAGTTTTTTATGAACATTACAGTGCACATACATGTGTATCTTATATAGAGAGTTTTTATTTTTTTTTTTAGTACAGGAATTGAACTCGGGACCTTGCATTTTCTAGGCAGGTGCTTGAACCTCTGAGCTATATCCCTGGCCCTCTATACACTGTTGATATAAATTTTATGTAGAAAGAACAGATCAATCTCATTTATTCATTCATTCTGTAAGAATGTGCTTATGTGCCGCTAGGAGCATAAAACAAATAACCTTGGACTAAAAAGAAATTATGTGAGGGCTGGGGATGCAGCTCAGTGGCATAAGTGCCTGCCTGGCAAGCGCAAGGTCCTGAGTTCGATCCCTGGTACCACAAAAAAATAACAATCTGTGAATGCAAAAGTAATTTCCTTGAGTAGAAATAAAACAAGCAACTCTCCAAGCAGATAAATAAATTCAAAGTGTAGATAAATCAGTCTCATTGAGTAAAAAATAGGCAGCTGCTGCACATTTTCTCTTAATTTTCTTGACATCTTTTTGTATTCAGTGGGCCTCAGTGGCATTTAAATAGGAAAGGAAGAAACTGCAAGTTTGAAAAAGTTGACTAATTTCCACCTAATTGCTAAGTATCACTACAAATATGTTAGTAATATTAATAGCTATCCATTACTAGCGGTTTGTTGAATTTACCTGTAGATACTCACACATTACTAAGCATGTAGTTAAATGCTATAGAACAGTGTTTGGCTCACTGTGAGGACTGATTGTAAGTTATTTATTCTCTGAGCATGTTAGTGCTATATTGTATATGGTTTAACTTTATATCACATTAACTATTAAGTAGGAGCAAATGCTGTATTTGTTAGAAAGGAAGGCAGCTGATTGTCAAGCTGAACTTTTGACTTTGATACTATCCATTTCAATAGTCAGTGTGCAGTGGAATACCATTAATTGCTGAAAGGTCAATGATTTTCAACACTAAATGTAATTTTTACATTATCTTTCTAGGGAAAGGAAGAAATGGGACATGAATAATTGAGGTAGAACTGGGAATAATGTTCTCAGTAAAATTGATACTTGTCTTATATTCTAACTGCTAACTTTATTTTCTTTAACTTAGATTCCCTGGTGGCTATGCTAGTGGGTTTTATTGTAAAACAACAAAAAAAAAATTGCGACCTTTTCCAGCAAACAGTCATGATAGACTACAGGTTGTAGGTTCCAGGCTGAGTGGATGTGGTAGGCAGCCCCTGTCATGGCTCTCTGAGGTTCCCTCGTTTTGTTCTTGCTTGTACATAACCTCCCTCCCTGAGCCTGGGCCGAAGCTAGTGAACTTCTAAAGAACATGAAACAGCAAGAGTGACAGCTTTCATTTCTGTGTTTGGGTTCCAACTTTCTTTTTCTTGATGTCCCTCTTGTCCTCTTGCTTGCTGCTATGTTTTGAGTTTCTCAGTGGAGCGGTACATGTGGCCAGAAACTGAGCTGCCCTCCAGCCATAAGAATCTGAGGCCAGAGTCCAACATGATAAGCTCTGAGTCCTCCAAACAACCATAGGCACCACTTGGAAATAGACTTTTCCTACATGAACCCTGAGATGACTGACACCTTGAAAGAAGCTCATGGCTGTAGGACCCAGTTAAGCTGTGCTAGATGCAGGCCCAGAGAAACTGTGAGATAGTGTTGTCTTTAAGCCACAAACATTTAAAAGTGATTTGCTACACAGTGATATATAGGTAATACAGTGGATAAGTTCTTCAATAATTGTTATATGAATTTGGTTCTTGGAAGCAGACAACTTGGTTAACTTAACTATTCATTGGATATATAAGATCCCTTAAGAGTAAAAGGGAATTATAAAATAGTTTGAATTAACATTATTTTCTTAATTGTCCACCGCCCCCAGTGCACACAAAGACTGAGCTTTCCACTTGTTTTATTCATACAGAACTGTGAGATTAGAATAGTTCTTCATGATTAATTACTCATTAGCCACATGACAAAAGTAAAATAACTTGACAAAAAATGCTTTCAGCTCAGAACTGGCTATGTCATGTCAAGGAACATGAAACATAGCATATGGTTAAAATACCTTCATTACCCATCAAAGAAATTACTGTCCATGGGATGTTCTCAGCAGAGTGTTTCTTTGAGTTAATCTGCCTGGATTTCACCAATCAGGATGTGTTACATCATGCAAGGGGCGTGGGGGTTGGCACTGTCAAATGCAGTGTGCCAGATGGACATTGCCATAGTTTTCTATAAACTTACATGATATTAATTTTCACAGCTTCTCTTTATTTGAAGTATGTATTAGTACTTCTGCAAATGTTTTGGGAACAGATGCCCTTTTAGAGAATGTGAGTAGAGATGCTTACATGTGCACCATTAGGAGTTTGTCATCTTACAACTGAAGGATAATATGTCCATGTGAGTAAGATGTAAGGAACATAAGGCTGAGGTTTATTGAGGTAATTCGCTTTTAGGGAAAGCAAATGACATTTAGAGGTATTTCTGGTTTAACTTTATTCTCGGCCTACCTTAACAAATGTGTGCAAATTTGGGAGCTCTAGTTTCAAGTTGTTCAGGACAGTTTTGTGGTTTTCATTTATTGATGAATAGAGTTGATTCTAAATACTTTAGCTATTGGCTAAAGGGCAGTTTGGGGGTGGCATAGATTCTTCTCTTTCTGCAGTTAGGGCACTGTAAGGAAGCATTTCAACCACAAGCAGGAGGTAAGCTCAGGTTATCTTTTGCACTGGTTTTCTGGCTGCTGTAATAGAGATTTAGTTGGAGTTTAAGGAACACTTCAGCTAACTTCAATGATCCATGTAAATTTGGATTCTTGGAAGAAAGAAATCAAGGATTGATTGGTTTTGAATATCAACTCCTGATTCTGGCTAAGACACAACAGAAGAAAAAGTTATTTTCCCCCCATTAAGATTGGAATTGACCTGAATGATAAGTAGTTTGTAGTTCTATAGTTTCATGTTATAAATATTCTTAACATCATTGCTATGGGCAGTTGGACAAATGTAGCCTATTAAGTCATGAGTCAAATTTACTTACTTTCTGGGAATGTGGTGAAGTTGATCTTGATTATCTGCTA
Organism: Dinomys branickii; assembly: GCA_004027595.1. NCBI lineage: Eukaryota > Metazoa > Chordata > Mammalia > Rodentia > Dinomyidae > Dinomys > Dinomys branickii. Next base: position 85,892 of record PVLD010006178.1, read on the forward strand.
TTTGCTCAAATTACTTGTAATCATTTAGGTGTAGCAAGTTATTTGGTACCCAGATGCATACAGTCCTGACAAAGTTTGCTTTTCTTACAAAGGTTCCCGAAGGTGGATGCTTTCAGGCACCAAAAAACTGCTTTCCGGCACTGCATGTAAAAGGTAGCACATACCCTAAGCAATTTGACAGTGTGGAAAAAAATGGACATCATCTTTAATTTTAGGCTTATTTTCCTACTTTCAAATCACAAGTAGTAGTTGTAACATGCCTTTGCTATTTTTATACTTCAGTGCATTTTTCTCTTGCTGTTTCTTTTTCTTGAAATTTCCCAACTGTTTATTTTTTCATTCAAGAAACATCTCAGATGTCTTGAGGAAGGTGACTCTGAGTACCAGATCCCTTTCAACTCAACTTCGATTAGCCACATTTGTTGAATATGGCCTTTCTAGAATTTCTCTTGAAATAGCTGGTAATAATATTTTGCTGGAAACTTCCAAAAGTCAGAATTTTATAGATCTTCCAGGGTGTTGGTGGTATAACAACCTTATTTTAAAATGAAATAGCAAAACTATAAATACATCCATGTTTGAGATTTTGAGAAAGGACTTAGATTTCCTGAGTCAGATCCTATTTAATTGAAATCTTGATTTTCCACAGAGAGAGAACCTTCCGGGTAACCAGTTATATAATTATACTTGAGACCATTTATTTTGGTTATTATTTACCGTCATGTTAAAAAAAAAAACCTATCCCCGCTCTATGTGACTCATAGTTCGGTGAGTGGGTGTCTCCCGTGCATTGGTATGTAAGTGATTATCGCTACTGGAATTGTTTGAAAGCTCCATTGGGTTGGATGTCTAAACTGCCTTTTCACTTATCTGCCCACCACCTCTTCTGCTGTAGCTGGAACCTGGGTACTGACTGCCTGCTTTTCAGTGTTCCCTACCTTCCCTTCTCTTCCCCTAACCTTTCCACATGACTAGCTTAGAGTTGGACATAAACTGGTTCAAGATACGGGAGTCTTAAGGTAATTGGATGTACAATGTAGTAGCTGGCTTTCCCAGCAGAATGTAAACATTCCAACAGACTCAGGTGGAAGGTGCAGGGTTTCTCATGACATAGGCTTAAAAGTCACACAGTATCTTTCTGCTCCAGTCTATTAATAAAATATGAGCCACAGAGCAATCCAGATTCAAAGAGAGGAAACTACGTAAAACCACTGCCCTTGGGAAGTATGTTTCATGAAATGTCAGTTTTGGAGAAGAATCACTATTCTAGAAATTCTCTATTTTGGAATAGAGTAGTCTTCCATTATTTAGAAGCTCATTTAACAAATTCCATAGCCATGAATAATTTCTTAAACATTAAATGTTTTAGTGTATTTTAAACAATATGGGGCTGGGGATATAACTCAGAAGCATAAGTGCTTGCCTGGCAAGAGCAAGGTCTTGAGTTTGATTCCCAGTTCAGATTCCAATCTTGTAAGCAGAATAATGGCCCCAAATTGTTCATGTCCTAATCCAGTGCTGGTGAACCTACTGCATGGGTGCTGCAACTGGCCATTATCATTGAAAGCTCTGAAAGGTTCACCTTAGAATCCTTACAGCCTGGGAATCTGCTTGGTTACACAGCTCAGAGGAATGAAGCTTGCAGGTAGTGTTAAGGCTGATGATCAGTTAACCTTCAGATAGGGGTGATCGAGGCCTTTAAGCTTTCAATGACAATGAACAGGCCACTGCAGCATGCATGCCCTAGGTTTGCCACCACTGGCTGGCTATCTGGATGGGCCCAGTTTAATCACAAGGGTCGTAAAGAGTAGAAGAGAGGGAGAGAAAGGCAGGAGAGGAGGGTGTGAGGAGATGGGCAGTGGAAACAGTGATGCGATGGAGAAGGACTCAACTCTTCTCTGCTGGCTTTAAAGATCAAAAGGCCCATGAGCCAGGGCATTGAAGAGGTCTATGGAATATGAACAAGGTGAAGAAGTGGATCCTATCAGAGTTTGCACAAAGGAAAACAATTTGAATTTTATCTCTGTGAGATCTGTGTCAGACTTCCAACCTACAAAACCATAGAATAATAAAATGTGTTGTTTTTGTCTCTAAGTTTATGGTAATTTGTAATAGGAGCAATAGAAAACCAACATAAAAACAGCATACACATGATGGGGAATCAAAAGTAGGCACACGCCCCATGCATGTTACGAACATGTTCTCTCTGAACAGCTTAGAAAACAACTACACTATTGCATGTGCTTAATTATGATATGTGATGTGATAGACTGTTTTTATATTGTGAACAGTGCTGCTTTTTGCTAAGAGGACATTTGGTGGTCAAAACAATTTAAGAAGCGAAGGTACATAATATATGATGACTCCAAACAATGACCCACAGTTGTTGTGCTTTATAGTCTTTTGTTTACCTCAAACATTTTGGTGTTGGTTAGATTAAGTATTTCAGGTAAAAGAAATAAAAATTCTTTGTGGAAAATCCTTTATTTGAGAATGAATCAATGACAGGTTTTCTTAATTTGGATAAATTAAGATACAATTGAAAAAGAAAATTAAAAAACATATATGTAGAAAACTATGCTGTCTTTCATCATTTACAAGGGAGACAGAAAATACAGGAGAAACACGATCCTGAGATATTTGGGAAGTCCACAAAGGATATGATTGGATGGATTAGGAAAACTGATTTTTGATGTTTTGTGAGAAATTGACTGTACTCTCATGAATCCAAATTGTTGTGTGTTTATTTTTCCTTTTTGTTACTGGGGATTGACCAAGGGCTCACACAGGTTTGGCAAATGCTCTATCACTGAGTGCCCTCTTCAGCCCCGACAATTTTTATGTATATTAATTTTTATAGATATTATCCCAAAATAATACTTACGATGCAACAGAATAGAAAAGTAATGTGTTTAAAGTCTTATCTATAGTTCTACTATTCAAAAATTGATCTCTACTCATTTTATTATTTACATATGCCTTTTGCTTGCAGCATAATTTTTATAGCAAAAATATCATACTAACGATATTTCACCCTAATTTTTAACTGGCCTTGTAATTTAACACTGTTTTGCTCACACTTTTTATTTCAACAGATATATCAGATTCTACTTGGTGGCCACATGAGTATTTTATGATGTAGATGAACCACAGTTTGTCAAATCACTTGGCACTGTTGGCCATAACACTCTGTTATTAAGCACTTCTAATATTAATTTCGCTATTTTTAATATTTTTGAGACTTTGTCAGATTCTTTCCTTAGGGTACTTTCCTAAAAATAGAATTTTAGGGTGAATGAGTATATACATGAAAATGTTTTGATATACACTACATTTATTTTATCAAGTGAGAATTTCTACTACCTTTAAAAGACATTTTCAGGATCCTTTCTGTTATTTGATCATTTTATTCTTGGTCGTATAAACAGCTCCTATTTCACATGCCAACGTGTGTCTCGGATGACCACTAGAGGTCATCTAAGAAATTAAATATCCCACCTGAGGCTCAAAATTTTCAGAGGTTGACCTTCATGTAAATCAAAGAGAAAAATAGTCTTGAGCTAATGCTGGCTCACTCTAATATCATTTAATATTAAAGTCATATCCCTTTTCTTGCTCCACACCACTATACATTCAAAAGAGCTTTTCTCTCTGTTGAGAAGACTGGACAGCATTTGACTGTATCTTCTCTGTGGGTGAGAGGGAGGTTACAGCCTTTTGTTTGCTGCAGGTTTCTTTTTCATGCTTTTACACGTTGCTTTCACACACTATACTCTTCTGTACTTATCTGAGTTAGTTTACACCAAACAGCAAACTTAAGAAATCTTGGAGTCAAAGAGACCAGTATAAATTATTTTGAGCCTATTTTATTGAGGTGTAATGTTTTGGCTGCTGTGTTCTTCTCACCCCTCTGTATTGCTGTGGATTGTGTACACATATACTTGAGCTTAAACAACTGGTATTATTTTGTTAATACATTTGCAGCTTGGTGGATATGTCATCATTAATATTCTTGAAAGTTGTAGCAATTATATTTTAAAACTATTTACTATTGTTCTAAAATGTAAGAATTGCCTCTGTGTACTAACATTTTATATATAGGAGAAGTAAGAGACAAAAAAATTACAAAACAAAATAAACACAGATGTCCTCAATTTCAGGTGGAATTACAACCTGATAAATCCACTGTAAGTTGCGTTTAACACTCCTCACCTACTCAGTGTGACAACTTAGCCTAGCTGCTATTAACTGCACATAGAATATGTATATTAGCATTTACTTGGGCAAAAATTAACAAAAATCCTGGTTCATAATAAAGTCTAATTATATCATAATTTGTTGACTACTGTACAAAGTGAAAAACCAAATGGTTGTATGGATGTGCTCTTGTACCATCATAAACTTGGAAGATCATAAACTGAACATACATAAGTTGGGGACCACCTGTAATTAAAAAAATTAAAAGTTTTTAATAAAAAGTTTTGTTCTAAAACTCTCTTCTATAAGCTCTCTAGAAGTAGATTAGAGATGACAAACACCATCTATGATAATTAATTTTATGTGTCAATTTAGAGAATGCCCGGACATCTGACCAAACATTATTTCTGAGTGTGTCTAGGCAGATATTTCTGGAGGAGGCTTGGCACTGAAAGCAAGTTGCCCCTGCCCAGGCAGATGAGCAGTATCCAAACCCTGGAGGGCCCAAGTAGAACAAAAAGGGAGAGGGTTGCGTTCACATTCTCTTCTGCCTGACTGCCTGGGCTGTCACACTCAGGTCGTCTGCCCTTGCATCAGTACGTGGCAGTTGGAATGGAGAGAGGAGAGTAAAAATCCAGAAGATTAAAAAAATTTGGGAGTGTTGTCCTTTCAAACCTCAGCTTTGTCCTCTAAAAATTGATATAATAATGTTTACTTTATGTGGTTGGGTTTTTTATGAATTGGCATTTTTATTTGCCTACTGAGAATATTTGATGGCTTTTGTTGTTATTATTAGTGAGAACCTGGCGGATCCTGAGGTAATTGATGAAGATCCCTTTCTTGTTCTCCAAAGTGGAGGACTTAGCCCCATATTGTGTTAAGTTCAGAAAACAACGAAAAGATTTTATAGCATCTGTGTGTCAAATGACTGCTAAATATTCTAGTGGTGTTATCATGAAGGAACTGAGGCCCAGAGGGGTTTCATAACCTTGGTAACACCATGTGAAGAGGGGAGATGGATTGCAAACCTACACTACGCATCTCCAGGGTCCGCGTTCTTGACCAGTAACCTCTGTAGGATTCTGGGTCACATTTTCAGACTCCAGATCATGGAATTTGTATTTAGAGTTTGAGGTTGGTCATTTTTCAGTGATTTATCATGATAGAAAATATGATTAAAATTTACATCCATTGTTATATTAACCATGGGAAATTACTTCAAAATAAGGCCTAGCTAATGTGGATTTTGTCAGTCTTTCATTTTACTCTATCACTTTCCTGTGCTCATCAATAGTACCCTATTAATTTTAGTTGCCCTTGCTTTCGTATGGGTCTGGTTTGACTTCTCATAATTCTGTGTTACTGCTAATGCAGGAGTCTTCTTACAATGTTGTCTTTCTACTGTCTCACTCTCCATTGTACAAGGAAGAACTTTCAGAATGGTTATTACTCAGCTGAAAAGCATTTAGACATCTTTAAATATTGAGGACTTCCTTCATTTGTTGGACTTCAGGAATGAAAATACTTCAGACCTGCCTTTTCTTAATACACTTTAGGGAAGGTTTAACTGTCCTGGACTGTCTCATTGTGTCAGTGATGTAGTTTGCCAAAGCAACTGAAGTCAGTCTTTTAATTTTCATTTTCTCCAACAAATAGTTGACACAAAATTATATTATTATCCTTACATAGGCACTGGATGCTAATTCAAATCTGGGTGTGGACAGATAAATTAATCTTTTCTGATGATTTATTTTCCTTGTACTAGAGCAGAACCTTCTATGTAAGGCTGGACTAATAATATTTATTGTTTTTCCTGGAAAAAAGTATGCGGCACAATTGAGGTGATATGTGCAGCTTAATTTGTGTTAATAAGGGGTCAGCATTGCCATCTGGACTCTGAAATAAGGCCATCTCTGGAGGAAAAGCAATTACTGAAGAATCTCAACTAATTATAAAATGTTCTTATTAACAGCATTTATTTAGTTGTGGCATTTAAAGGAATCTACATTCCTTGAAAGTCACTTTTAAAACATTTCCTAAAGTGAGTGCAAATGCTACCCCATCCCTTGCTTTCAGTAGTTTGAAGGAGGCTCTGAATGAAGTGTGAAATGTTAGAGATTGATCATAGTTCCTGTTTTTGCTGGCGCTGATTACTTAAAAAAAAATCTGGCTGTCTTTGCTTCCACTCCTCGAAGCATTTTGTTTTTCATCTCTTCTTAACCATGAACTGTGTGAGTCTCCTCTCTGGGGTTTTTCACTGATCAAAGTCCTCGGCGCCCCTTCTTCCTCTTACTAATTCTCTCTAAAACAGGCAGGCCCCTACCAGCTGTTTGCGAGGTTTCTAGAGCTTTTCTTGTATTTTTCTCCTCTCTTCTGCGCCCTTTCGTATCTTGCTTCCAACCTATCATGTCTGTGCTTCCCATAAGAAAGCAGACTCCTCTTGTGTTTAAGTTAAACCTCCAAGCGTATTAGAAGGTCATTAAAAAAAGTTATACTTACGGGTAGTTTTTTGCTGTTCGAAACAATAATTCGTCTGCTGTCTCTCAAATTTATTAGGTAACATAAAATTTTTACATCAGCCTCCCTAACTTGGTACAGTAATTATGTATATCATTCTCATACTGCTAGGGATTGTTAAGTCTAGCATGTTTTAGAGCAATTTCTAACAGTGATTTTGAACTTAACAGATTTAAATACTCAGAAACATGTTAAAACAAACTCCTGGTGATGATTTGGTTGATGTGTAGGTGATTGGTTTTAATTTTAGTGAACAGTCTTGTCAGCTTCAAACTACCCAAGAAGAAAGAACAGTGGCTTCAGCAGACAGAAGGCTGTGCATGGGAGCAGTATTTTTTGATGGCCTGAAAGAATTGCTCATTTTACACCTAGGACAATATCTGAGGATTTTAAAGATCTATTTTCCCAGAGAAACCAAAGGGAATTGCTTTTAAAAGAGCCATGTTTGAAGGCAGAATTTCAGAATTTTTCCACTGAAATCCAGAGTAGAAAAAGAAGACTGTGTACCACCCTCTAAAACGAATAACACAGTTAAAAAGACCATGTACAAGATTAAATAGCCCCTTGTGTATTGTGGTCAATGTCTTTAGTGATTACAACTTCAAATCATTTGTTCAGTCGAACTAATGCATTGTACTATTATGAGGAACTATACTACATTTTTCTTTAAGGTGAGTCCTGAACTTATTCTAATACTTGGGATCTTTATGAAAAGAAAACCAGAACTGTCATGTAAAGACTGTATGGCTCAATGAACAATAGGTTATTGCTAAGCCTTGGATTTTATAAATAATGTTGCTGTGAACATTCCTCTAGGTAGATTTTGGTGAACATGTTTACACAGTTTTGTTGGAATCAGAATTTAACACTTATCAGTCCAATTATTTAAATATAGGGTGACCAAATTTGCATATTTTTGTTAATTTTTATAAGATAATATAACAAAGTATAAAAATGACAATGTTATCAAATGTATTCAATTCAAGAATCAACTGGTTGAAATGACTCCTGCCCACGTGACATTTAGGATACTCACTATGTAAACAAATGCACTGCACCAGTGATGCCTGGGGTGAGCTGGTTAAGTGGGAAAGAGGAAATTTGCAGGCTTATGGGCTTAGTTCTAGTCAGAGTATGATGCAGGGTGGGGGCTAACTCACAAGAACTGATTCTGCACATATCTTCTCAAATTCATGTTCTGAGACAGTACATCAGCAGCTGGAAATTAGCCATCAGAGGAATATTTATATGATGGAAATTGGAAATCGCTACAAATCATTCCTTACACTTGCTAGAAAGTCAGTTGTTCAACTTGTTTTCACACATGGCTTGCTTTAGTAGTTATTTCCTTATGGTGAGCTAAATTAGCAGTACCACCTTATCCATGTCTCAGCAATATGTAAGAGTTCATGTTACCCTACATTCTTATCAACATTTAATGTCCTGGTTTTAATTTTAGCCATTCCGGTAGGTATGTAGCAGAGTCCTGATGTGAGCTTGATTATTATTTAGAAAAAGTTTTGGGGTATTCAGATTAACCTCTTGCCTGCATTGTTAGCTCAGGCCTCACTTTTGAGGGCAGATGTTTTTCAGTGAAGAGAGGAGCAGTTGAATGAATAAGATTAGGAACCTGAGACTCATGCTGTAGGGGAAATACTTTTATTTTGCAGACATTAGAAAGGTTTCTAAAGCTAGGATGGTTTTCTTTCATTTAGAGATATCTGAAACTTTATTTGAAACTTCTTTAGTACATAGTTCCTTTACTTAGATTAATTTTGATATCAATGAAATTTAACAAGGTCCATAAATAAAAAAGGATCACATTGTGTGATGTCAGCATAAAACACGAATTTCTTTTTGACTCCCATTGATACTGTCCGAAGGGATGACAGATGGCCTGGGCAATAGTAAATTATTAACTGAGACACCACAGCAACACAACCATTTCCTCCCTCCTCCTACTTCTTCCTCTTCTTTCTCTCCCCCCTCCTCCCCCTTTTCCTCTTCCTCTTCCTCCTCCTCCTCCTGCTTCTCCTTGTCCTCTTTGTCCTCCTCCTCTTTCTTCATTTTCCTTTTCCTCTTCCTTTTCTTTTATTTCAGGGGGACAGGACTTTTCAACCTGCATCACAGCCCCAAGCAGCCCACTAACTGGTGATTTGTGGTGATTGCTGCAGCCACTCTAGCTTTATCTAAGTGACGTGTTTTCCATACCAGGCAACTGACTCATGACAGCAGAGCATAAAATAACTCGGTAATCTTGGATTTGAAAACTTAGAAATTACTTTATGCTAAGACAGCATTTGCTACTATATTTTAAAATGGTCTATTTACTCAGACAAGGCACATATGCTTTTGTTACATTTCTTATTTTTTTTCTTAATTGAGCGTTTGAAAGTAAATGAGGAAATACGTGAACGTAGGAAGGTATTTCTATTTGCGTAGGAGAGATGCATCCTGTGAAGCGCTGGAGACATTGTTTCTAAGAAATAGTTAGAACTACCACACTATTATTAAAAGTGGAAATGGCGCAGATTAAAAATGAATGTCAAGACCCTAGTAATTTAATAAAAGATACTGAGGAAGAATGTGTGGAAAATTATAAGTAGTGAGTCTCAATCTTGACACTTTTTTGTGGCTATTTTTTGTATACTTTTTGTCCTAAAACATTTTGCTTACAGTGTTGTAAATAAAACTACAGGGCTATGAAGCTAAAAACCCCTTATATTGGGTTGACAGTGAAATTTTTGTAAATTTAAAGATTTAGGAAAATAACTCTCCTTGGGCATTTGAAGGAAGATAAAGTATGATGATGGTTTAAATCTCGAAAGCTTCAGGAGGTAAAGAGTAAATGCATGTGAAGAAGTAGCTCAGAGACTGAACTGAAGAGAAGGTGAAAGTGGTAACAGGGGTCTCACTGGTAAAATTACACCCTGACCTATATTTACACGCCCTTTTTGGGGTCTCTACTTTGCTTCTCATTATATTTAAACTTGCATTTGTGTTCTGCACCCCATCCGTGCTTGTCATCAGCCTTTCCTCCTCCCCTGACCATTCAATGCCATCAGAATACAGTCACATTTTGGTCTTTCCTGTTTTTGGAAAAGAAACCCGAAGTCTGAGTTTCCATGTCCTTTCTAGCAAACTGTCCACTTGAGCTCCCCTTTCAGAACTGAGTTTGAGAGAGATGCTAATTCCAGTGAGACTGTGGACATTATTTCCCGAATCTACTATAAGTCTTATCACCCAAAGTATTGAAGTTATCATATCTACTGACACCTTTCTGACCTTTCTCTCAAAAGCACAGGTCTCATTATGAGGCCCTCACGGTCTGAGACCTGTGCTCCTCAAATTCCAAACTGCCCTCTCTTGTCTTTGGTCACTATGCTTCAACTACACCTGTTTTCTCTTAGATCCTTGGACACATGTAACTCTTTCCTTCTTCAAGGTCTAACTTGGCTTATTTTTTATCAGGAGAGAGCTTCTCTCTACTCTCTGCAGGGGTCATATTCCATTCTTAGGTCTCAACTTTAATGTTGTCTTATTAGCCATTTGAGGTAATGTATATACTTAGGCCCTAGTTCTTGTCTATCTTGTGTATTTTTCCCAGTTTCATTTTTCAGAGTACTTACGTGCAGTGCATATGACCACAGTCCTTACAGGGAGCTGGCACATGTGCATAACACATCTTCATTCTTTTTCCATCCCTTTCTACCCTTTTCCTCTACCACCACGCTTTTAGTACCTTTCCCATTTAGAAAAGGTCTATGTCCCTTCCTGCTGTTATCTATCATTTATTTTGCTCTTTATGTATAATGTGAGTTTCTCATATGAAAGAAAAGATGCAGTATTTAAGCCCATGTGTCCGATTTATCTCACCCAACACTGTGGTCTCAAGCTGCGTCCGTTTTCCTGCACTTGACTCACTTTTATCCTTCTTTATGGAAAAGTAGTGTTCCACTGTGTATAAACACAACCTTTTCTTTATTCATTTACCTGTTGATGGAAATGCAGGCTGCATCCAAGATTTAACTATTATGAATTGTGTTGCTATAAACATGGGTATGCATGTGTTGCTATGATGTCTTTAGCTCTTTCCAGAAGATACCTGCAAAGGGAATATGTGGGTCATATAGAATTCCTAGTTTTGGTTTTTGACGACTCTCCATTTCCGATGCCCATAGTGGTTGTACTACTTTACATTCCCACCAACAATGTAGAAGGGTTCCTTTTGCCTCTGCATTCTTGCCAGCATTTGTTATTACTTGATTTCTTGATGGTAGCCATTCTTTCTGGAGTAAGCTGGAATTTCAGTGTTATTTTAGTTTGCATTTTGCTGATGGGCAGAGATATTGAACATGTTTTCATATACAGAGTTTACCAAAGAATGTATACACACTTCAGTAAAAGAAAAACTTGTATAAATATTTTAATACTTTTGAGACATTGTAAGAATCATACAAGTTACCTTTGGCCTGTACAATTACAAAATGTGCTCAACGTGGTGGCCATTAGCTTCCAGACATTCATTTGTATGGCAAACTGCTGCCTGGGCAACTTTGGTCAGTGAGATTTCTGCACATTCACTTGCAATTTCTTCTTTAAGGGTTTTCTGCCATGTACAACACCCTTTAGGGTCCCCCGTCTGAGTGTAGCACCATCTGTTCAAAAATATCACACTATTTTTTTTTCAGAAGTGTGTATACTTTTTTTTTTTGCAAACTTTGTATTTATTGGCCACTTGTGCTTCTGAGAAATGTCTGTTCAGTTTACTTGCCATTTTTTATTGGGTCATTTGTTTTGAGAGGGGTGTCTATTTTTTGAGTTCTTTACATATTGTAGATCCTAGTCCTGTCTCTGGGGAGTAGCTGACAAATTGTCTTTCCCAGTCTGTCGATTGTCTCTTCACTCTGTTAGTTCTTTCCTATGCTGTACAAAGACTTTTAAATTTATTTATAATAAATAAATTCTAATAAATGTTAATTCTATTTGTTGAATCTTGGTATTATTTCTTATGCAATTGGCGTTCTGTTAAAAAAGTCCTGACCGATTCCTATAACTTCAAGTTTTACCAAGTTTATATTCTAGCAGATTAAGTGTTTCTGTTTTAGTATTTAGGTCTTTGACCCACCTTGAATTTAGTTTAGTACATGGTGAGAAGCATGATTTAAGTTTCCCCCCCATTTAATATGATGTTGGCCATTGGTTTGTCATAAATGGCTTTTATCAGATAGAGATAAAGTTCTTCTATACGTATTTTCTTCAGGGAAAGAAGACTGGATTTTGTCAAGGGCCTTTTATGCATTTATGCAGATGATCAAGTGATTTTTGTTATTTTTTCTGTTTATGTGATATATTGTATTTGTTGATCTGTACGTTTTGAAACATTGTTGCATCCCTGGTGTGACCAACTTGGTCATGATATATGATCTTGTTGCATTTTGTTTGCCAGTATATTTCTTGTTAAGGATTTTTATGTCTAAGTTCTTTAAAGTGATTGGCTTGTGGATATCTTTTCTGGTTTTGGAATCAGGGTTATGTTAGCTTTTAGGAATGATTTTGAAAGCACTCCTTCCATTTCAATTTTATTAAATAGATTGAAGAGTATCAGTTAGATCTTCCGTAAAATTCCTGTAGAATTCAGCATTGAATCTATCAAGACCTGTGCTTTTTTTGGTGGATAGTTTGTTTTTTTAAGTTACTGCTTAATTTCATTGCCTGTGTTAGATTACTCAGGATTTTTACATTTTGTCTGTTCAGTTTTGATGATTCGTGTATATCCAGGAATCTATCCACTTATTTGGAACTCTTCAATTTATTAGAGTGCAGTTTCTCAAAGTGGACACTAATAATCTTCTGGATTTTGGCAGTGTTTGTTGCGATTCACCCATTTCAATTCTAATTTCATTGCTTTGAGTATTTTCTTCCCTATTTCTGGATGAGGATTCAGTAAGGGTGTGTTTGTTTTGTTTGCTCTTTCAAATAGCTAGCTTTCAAATCACTGATTCTTTCTCTTGGTTACAGTTTCATTAATTTCTGCTCTGATTTTTTTTTAAGAGAAAAGAACAAAACAAAGGCAAAAACAAAACAATACAAAAACTATAAAAATGATACAGAATTTCAAAACAAGATAATAGGAAATCAACAATGGTTGTTGTATTACCTATTGTTATCTTCAAAGTAGTTGCTCAGATTATCAGATAAGGAAGGCAAGATTTGTCAAACAATTGAACATTAACCGTTCCTTTCAATAAACCAATAGAAATTAGTAGTACAATTATCTAAGCTATCTTGTGTATATGTACATATATTTTTTTCCTTTCCTTCTTTCTTTCTTTTGTCCTTCCTCTCATCCCAGTTGTTCTTGCCTATTGAGCAGTTTCTTTCCCTTTCACAATATCTGTTATAGCTTTCAGATTTTATTTATGCTGTCAGGTTCCTATACTAGGGAGCCAATACCATGTTTACACATGCGAGTGATTTATTTCACTTATGAGTATGGTCTCTAGTTGCATCTCTTTATTTCCTTCCTTGTACTACCTTTGAATTTGGAGGGTTCTTGCTTTTCTAGGACCTTAAGATGTGTCAGTAGGTGTGGCAATAGCTCTGCTTTTCTGATATGAATGAACATTCACAGCCGTGGACCTTGAGGTGTGTCAATAACTCTGCTTTTCTAATACGGGCATTCACAGCTATGGACTTGCCTTTTAGGACTGCTTTCATTGTGTGTGCTCAGTTTAGGTCTGTCATACTGGCATTATTGTAGTCTAGAAACTAACTTCTTCCATCATCCATTGATTATTCAAGAAGTTCATGTGTCTGCATGTGTTTTTTTTTTTTGCCATTGATTTCTAGCTTCATTGCACTGTGATCTGATAACATATGAGATAATTTTTAGTCTTTTGTATTTACTTAAGCATGCTTTATAAACTCACATGTGGTCTATTTTGGAAAAAGTTCCATATGCTGCTGAGAAGAATGAGTATTTTGCTGTTTTGGAGTAGAGTAATCTGTAAATACCAAGTCCCTTTGTTTGAAGGTTTGGTTCAAATATTTGTTATTTCTTTGCTGATGTTTTGTCAAGTTGATTTGTCTGAGATAGTGTGGTATTGATGTCCTCTGCTATAATTGTATTTGTGTTTGATATGTCCAGTAGTGTTTGTTTTATGAAGTTGAGTGCACCAGTGTTTGTTGCACGTTTATAATTGTTAACTATTGTTGAACTGTTCTTTTAAGAATTGCTTCTGGTCATTCCTAGTGTGAAGTCCACTTTGTCTGAAAATAAGATAGCTCTCTATGTTTTTTTTCAGCCTTTGAAAGTTCTGTGAAGTTCTTTTTTGATTAAATGTGTTTTTTGTATAGAGCATATCATTGGGTTTTTGTTTCTTGATTTATTCTGCCAGTGTATCTTTTGATTGAGTAACTGAAACCATTTATATTCAGTTATTAGACAATGATATTGAATTATTCCTGTCACTTCATCATTCCTGTTGCTCATTTTCTTTTTCTCCTTTTGCTTAAATGCTCATCCCACTTCATGTATTTATTCTATTAGAATTTCTGGCATTGTTGGTTTAACTATCTCTTTCCAGGATCTCTTTGAGAAATTTTAGTAGTGCTGATTTGGTGGTCATGAATTTCTGAAGGTGCTCTTTGTCATGGAAATATCTTATTTCTCCATCAATATTGAAGGATAGTTTTGCAGTCTATGTAAGTTTGGGTTGGAAGTTATTTTCTTTTAAGTCTTAAAACACTTCAGTCCATGCCTCCAGGCCTTTAAGGTTTGTGTTGAGAAGTCTGCTCTAATTTTAATGGGTTTACCTTTATAAGTGATTCCTTATTTTTTGCTAATAACTTTTAAGATTCTGTACCTGTGTTAGACTTCTGGAATTTTGATTGTGAAGTGTATGGGAATGTTTGATTGTGATGTGTGTTGAATTACTGATTTTTCAGTAATTTCAATTAATTTTAGATTAGTCTTCTTTGAGTCCTCTAGCAGTGGTTGTATCCATTTTTCATACTCATTTATTATTTTTAAGGTATCTCACAATAATTGGTTTCTGACAACAGCTCTGTCTTCTACCTCTGACATGCCATCCTCACACTGGTTGCTTCTGTTGCCCATATTTTCAATCTCTTGGATTTCTGTTTGGAACCTTTTCATGGATTCTGATTCTTTGCTAAAATGGTCATTCATGTTTTGTATCATTTAGTTTAGTACAATGTGTTGGTTTGGGGGATATTTTGCAAGGGGAAACAGGACACATACTTTATATGATTATTTATAATAGTCGCCCAAACAATGATATACAAAAGAGTGCAGGAAATCTGTCCACACACTAAGACCAAGGAATCCAGCTGAGGCCCTGGATCCTGTAACAATGTTCTACATGAGTCTAGCTGAATATCTAGAGCTCATAACAGTACCTCCCATGAACCCAACTGGAGGCCTAGAGTCCACATCAAGTCTTACGTAGGCCTGTTTCATGGATCTGTGGTGGGAAGGCCCAAAGGTCAGTGGTGGAATCTAGAAAGTCTGTGCCAGCGGGTTGAAGGATATGTGCTAGTAGGCTGGGGATCTGCACCAGAGCCAGGAAGCGATGCTCAGAACCAGAGCTCCCTGGAAAGGTACCACAGACATCTTCAGCAACAGTGAGGTCCTGAGCTTCTTTGATGATCAAGATGGCCAAGTTTCCATGAGGGAAGCCAACACAGCAAACTTCTCCTGGATACCAGCAGTGTACCATCTTCCCCTCCAGAGCCAGGAAGCAAAGCTCAAGATGAGGACCAGAGCTCCCCCAAAGTGAATCAAAGCTATTCTCAGTGCCATCAGGATCCTGAGCTACTTGGAGGATGAAAACGGCCAAGTTCATCAGGAAAGCCAGCATGATGACCTCCCCCAAACAGCTTCCACCAGCTCCAACAGCCTTTCTCTGCTCCCAACAGCCTCTTTTCTTATCCAGTTCTGCCTCTTATGCTGCTGGCAACAATCCCCAGTTGGGCCTCCCACACCCAGCAACACAGTTACACAATTCAGATGGGGATTATAAATTGACCACCAGTTATCAATCTACTGTATTCAGGTAGTTTTTTTTATTATTGATCTCTACAAATTTAGTGATATTTTTATTTATTATACTTATTATCTGTTTCAGTATGTCTTCTTTGAGCTCACTGAGAACCTTATTAATCTATTCTTTTGAATCTTCTGTTATCCTTTCAAATAATGTGACTGTGTGACTTCTGATTTCTTCCCCTCATATTGGCTTTGTGGGAAATGGGAGATTTTGGAGTCATTTTTTGCCTTGTGTTCTCTTGTTTTTATGTTTTGGTTTGTGCTGAGGTTCATGGGTACTTATAGTGGAAAGACTTTGTTGCTTATATTGAGATCTCTTTAGTTAGTGTCTGCCTTTCAGTGATGCACTTTGCATTTGGCTAACTGCGGGTTTTTGTCTCTATCCCATGATCCAACTACCTTCATTATCTTTGGAGGGAAGGATGCAGTGTAATTGGTACAAAACCCAGTTCTCTAAAAATAGACTGCTGTATTCTTCTTTTTTTTAATTAAAAAAAAATAAAAGTACAAAAACATATTGACAAACAGACACCAATTAGCATAAAAAATAGCACAATCACAACTAATCTACAGACAAGGTGACATGGTCTCAACAGTGGTTATTGCTTTATCCATCGATATCTTCGAAGTGTAAATATATGAACCCATATACAGACATGCAAATTTAGTCAGACAATTAATCCTCTCAACAACAGAAAAAACACAAAAACCAAAAATCCAAAGACAAAAAACAAAACAAACAAACAAACAAAAAAAAGACAAAAAAACAAAACAGGCTATCAACAACAACAGCAACAACAACAACAACAACAAAACACCAATAGTTGCTGCTTTGCATATTGATATCTTCGAAGTGTGTGTTCTGGATAACACATACAGACATACAAGATCGATCAAACAACCCATCATCGATTATTGCTTAGCATTAAGTGATATAATACAATAGTAGAACCATGTTAGCCCTCCTGCACATATGTATATTCATATATACATACATACATTTTTGTCTTTTTTCTTTTCTCCTTTCCTTCATCCCATCTGTTCCCTGTTTTTGAACAGACCTCCTTCATGTCTCTTAGTTTATATTCCCACCCTCGGGTTCTTACACCAGTGATACAATACGTTGCCTGCACATGTATCGCTGATTTATTTCACTTATGAGTATGGACTCCAGTTTTGTCCACTTGCCTACAAAGTCCCCAAAACTGTCTTTCATTATAGCTGAATAATATTCCATTATATAAAAATGCCACAATTTTTTAATCCAGTCTTTTGTGGATGGGCACTTGGGTTGCTTCCACATTTTAGCTAATACAAATTGTGCTGCTATAAACATGGGTGCACATATGTCAGAGTGATATGATGTTTTCAGATCTTCTGGGAAAACACCCAGAAGAGGAATAGCTGGTTTGAATGGAACCTCTAGACCTAGTTTGCTGAGAAATCTCCAAACGGCTGTCCACAGTGGTTGCACCAGTCTGCATTCCCACCAGCAGTGTAATAGAGTCCCTATTTCTCCACAGCCTCTCCAGCATCTGTTATTGGATGACTTTTTCATACTGGCCAGTCTTACTGGGGTGAGATGAAATCTCGATGTTGTTTTTATTTGCATTTCTCGAATGACTAAGGATGTGGAACATTTTCTCATATATTTATT
>PVLD010006179.1:0-103318 GCA_004027595.1 Dinomys branickii
TATAGAGGAATATATATGAATATACATATGTGCAGGAGGACTAACATGGTTCTACTATTGTATTATATCACTTAATGCTAAGCAATAATCGATGACAGGATATTAGATTAATAGTGTATATCTGTATGTGTTAGCCTGAACACACACTTCGAAGATATCAATATGTAAAGCAGCAACAAGCGGTGTTTTTTTTCTGTTGCTGCTGTTGTTGATGTTGTTGCTGTTGTTGATGTATGCCTGTTTTCTTTCTTGTCTTTGGATTTTTGGTTCTTGTGTTTTCTTTTTTTTTTTTTTTTTCTTTTGTTGAGAGGCTCAACGGCCTGACTAAATTTGCATGTCTGTATATGGGTCCATACATCTACAATTCAAAGATATCAATGGATAAAGCAACAACTACTGTTGAGACCATATCACCTTGTCTATAGATTATTTGTGATTGTACTATTTTCTATGATAATGGGTGTCTGTTTGTCAATATGTTTTTGTACTTTTATGTTTCTAAAATAAAAAAATTAATAAAATAAAATAAAATAAAATAAAATAACTATCCCATTAGAAGAATGCAAATGTAAACTGCTACTCATACACCAGTATCTAAAATTAAATGGACAGACCAGGATGTGGAGCACCTGGAGCAATACTACAACACTAGTTGAAACAGAAAAACTACAGCCACAAACAGTCCCCAAGTAGTGACGGTTCGATATAAAATTTTTCCAACTTTCCAATGGTGTATTTAGTATAACCTATACTTCAAATTTTTTTGAGGCTAACAAAATGAAGTAAGGCTAGTGATGCTGAAAGAACCAGAGCTTCCAATGACCCACTTGCTCTCGAGGGTGAAATGACATTCTACAATGCTCCTCCAGTATGATGATGTTCTGTAGGTTAGGTTTATTCAATGTGGCACGTGTCTATCGGATTGCAGATTGAACCCATTGAGCTATAATATAGTGAGCTATACAGAGAGAACATTGAGCTACAATATATCCCTATTCTCTGTAAAATTTGTATTTATTTTTTTGTACTACTGGTGATCAAACCCAAGTGTGCTCTACTACTGAAACACATATGCAGCTCTTTGAGACAGGGTCTCACTAAATTGCTTGGGCTAGCCTTGAATTTGCAATGTTCCTGCTCAGTCTCTCAAACAGCTGTGATTACAGGTATGTACCACTATGCCTAACGTGTTTTCTGAATTTTGATTTACAATATTTTCAGTTATGACAAGTTTTTATTGAGGCCTCATACTATATTGAGGAACATCGATATATACTCAATAAGGATGAATCTTGCCAACTAAACTGGGGGAGGGGTGGAAACAAAAGTATACAGAATATAGTCATCCTTTGGTAACCAAGGGAGATTGGTTCCAGGATCCCAACAAATACCAATATCCAAAAGATACTCAAGTCCTTTAAATAGTATACAATGGCATAGTATGTATATACAAGCTATAAACATCTTCCTATGCAATTTAAATTATCTCTAGCATATAGTACCTAAGACAATGTAAGTGCTATGTAAATAGCTGTCATACCATACTGCATTTTCTGTGCAGTATATATCAGAAGTTTTTATAGAAACTGTCACAAAATTATAAAGATTAAAATAATGTGACAATGCTATTAATATAGACAGAAAAATCAAGAACAATAGAAGAATGGCTGAATAGAAAGATACAGGGTAGCATTTAACGGGGTAATCTATCTAATAAAAAGTGATCAAGACAATTTTTTGTACTTTGTGAGAGAAGAATACACATTTGGATCATCACTTTTCACTACACCGAAAAACAGTTCCAGGCAGATTAAAATACAGAAGAAAAAGATAAAAAAAACAACAAAAAGAAATAGTTTTTGTAAGATAAGAATGAGAAAAACCTTCAATTATTCTACTGGAAAAACTTCAACAAGATCAAAAAGCACTACTCATGAAGACTAAAAGACAACTCAACCACATTCAAAATTTCTCATAAGATGCATAAAAGAATAAAAATGAGTCAAACAAAGAGAAATTTGGACTGTTATTGTTTAGATCAAGAATGTCGCCCAAAGGTCCTTCATGAGCAGAGCTTTTGAAAGGTGACTGAATTAGGGTGGCAATATAGTTGACTCGCTGTTAGGAGATGGGGTCTTGCTGGAGGAAAAGTCACTGGGAGCAAGACCTGGAAATGCACAACGCCCACAGCTCCTCTCTTCTCTCTGCTTGAAGTGACTAGCTTGAAGGGAGTAGCTTCCTTCACAGCACTATATTCGTAAGTCTTGAAAACAAATGTACAAACACATTAAGAAATAAAGAGTAGCTCAATGTCATTAAAGTTAAAACATTTGTGCCATGCATGGTGGCGTATGCCTATAATCCCAGCACTTGGGAGGCCGAGGTAAGAGGTAAGAGGATCATGGTGAGTTCAAGGCCAGCCTGGACTATGTAATGAAACTGTCTCACTTCCCCCCACAAAAGTAAGGAGCCCACAAAACAGGAGAATATATTTGCAAAGCACATAGCTAAGAATTTGCCTCTGAAGTAATTTGTAATATGCAAAAAAAAAAAAAACAATAACTACAGCTAAGAGTATATAGCTCAATGGGGAGTACCTGCCTAGCATGCACAAGGGCCTTAGGTTCAAACCCAGCACCAC
Source organism: Dinomys branickii (assembly GCA_004027595.1). Lineage (NCBI taxonomy): Eukaryota > Metazoa > Chordata > Mammalia > Rodentia > Dinomyidae > Dinomys > Dinomys branickii. Next base: position 2,642 of record PVLD010006179.1, read on the forward strand.
AAAACAAAGTAACAGCGACAACGGTAAATTCAACACATAAGCAAGACAGGGTGGTGCCACCTTTAATTCCAACACTGGGGAGGGAGGAGCAGAAAAATAAGTTCAAGGTCAGCCTGGGCTAAATAGACAGACTCTGCATGGAGGAAAAAAAAGGAGGAAAAAAAAAGAAAACCAAAACATAATTTATCAAAAGAAGGCATAGAAATGGTCAAACACTGAATGAGAACTAGACACCATCAGTCATCTGGGAAAAACAAAATAAAAACCATAATGAGACACTATTTTACAGCCACCAGGATGGTGTCTTGGTTATTTTTTTCTCATTGAGATAATATACCCAAGGCACAAGATTAAGGAAGCAAAGGTTTAGTTAGCTCACAGGCTCTGGAGGTTTCAGTCTATAATCAGCTGGCCCCAAGGAAGGGTGACAGTGCACAAGGGCAACACTCCAAGGTGGCACAAGACAGTAAAAGCAGAAAGAGCAAAAAGGGAGGACTAGAAAGCAGCCTCTTTCCCTCCCTTACACTGTATGCAACCACCTGCCCCCAGGGCAGGCATAGCACTTACACCCATAATCCCAACATTGGACCACGAGTCAATCATAAACTCTAGAAGCCTGCCCCATGACTGCAGGAGGTTTTGAGGGGGATGTTCAGACACAAACCATAACAGATGGCTATAATCAAAAAGACAGTAACAAAGCCCTGGTAAAAAAGAAGATACAACAGGATCCTTACACACTACTGGTAGTAACATAAACTAGTTGGAAAACTGAATGGTAGCTCTTGAAAAAAACACAGAATTAGTACAGCACCCAAGAATTCACTTCTAGGGGTCTACCCAAGAGAACTCAAAACATACATCTACACAAAATTTACACAGGTTTAGACTAGACAAAACATGGAAATAAATGCCCACCAATTTATGAGTGAATTAAATGTAACATATTCACAAAATGGAATATTTTCAGTCAAAAATGGAAATGAACTGATTGATGCATGGCACACAACACAGATGAACTTTAAAAACACGCTATGTGAAATGAGCCACACTTGGAGAAAAGGCCACATGTGATTCCATTTAAATGAAATGTTTAGGGGCTGGAGATATAGCTCAGTGGTGTAAGTGCTTGCCCGGTAAGCACAAGGCCCTGAGTTCGATCCCCGGTACCGGAAAAAAAATAAAAATAAAAAAATAAATGAAATGTTTAGAACAGACAAATCTGTAAAACAGAAGATAAATCAACGGATGCTAAGAAAGAGGAAGAAGTAGATAGTGTTTCTTTTGAATGACAAAAAATATTCTGTACTTACACAGTGGTGGTGATTTTTGTGAATACACTAAAGAAAGTATTCAAAACTTTAGTTAAATTTTATGGTATGTGACTTATGTCTCAACTTTAAAAACTAAAAATAGCTAATTTCCAACCCAGAAAAACAAAAATAAAAATGCTAACAAAAAAGAAACATCTGGAGCATTTTATGTCAGCAGAGTATCAGCTTTATAAGAAAAGATATTCATGTTTACAATACGGAGGACAGACCTACAAAGCAAACAAACGCAAAGGCATTTACTACACCAAAGAATAACTCATTTCGCTATTAGAAAATCTGCATTTCAAGTATTTATCTAGTTTTAGACACGCTCTCACAAGTATCTCAAAAGTCTTGAAAACTTAGTTAAGTTTCCCAACAGTATGTTTGAGTCACACAGTAGATTCTGTTACATTTCACATCTAACCCTATTAGACTGTTTCCTTCTCCAACAGTTGGAAGGAGGGAGGGGTGATGAGGAACTCCAAACTCAAGCCCCTCACTGACTTCTCATCTTTTCCCTGAATCCGAATGCCACCTGAAGTTATGAAAAAAAGGCAATTTCTGGTAAATTTAAAGGACTTAACACTTAAGCCCCCAACCAGATCATGTTACAGAATTACTGTACTTAAGCCCTTTTGTGAGAAAAACCTAATTCTGACATTCAAATTAGGATACAACAGCAAACTTACCTAGTTTAGTGAACATTCTGGTTTATCTATAGTTATGAAATAAAGTTATACCTCTGGCTCTTTCATTAGCCCAAATACACACCCAGATTCTTGTATGTGTCTTTCACTTTTCATATTCATTCATTCTCAATGCATGGAAAGAAACAGATGAACACAAGAGGGAGATCCATGGGCAAAGGAAGACTAGAATGTCACAGCAGATCCCCTCTCCACTGCTGAGCAGAAAGAACCAGACTAATTGTAGCAGGGACCATTTTAAGAACAACTGCCATCTACCAGTAAGCCACAGTAGCAGAAACACTAGGACAGAAAACTACCTTTGAATAGATCAGTGGTTCCAGAAACCCAACTGTTGTGCCTGTCCTCCTCCTGGAGGAGCCAGAACTACTTCTGAAAGAGGAAACGAGGCACAATCACTGAAGTCCAGGCTATCAGACCTATGATCATGTATCATTTTAATTCACAACTAGTTAATTCACAAATTTGTCAATTCATAAATTAACCACGACTTCAAATCCTAACACAGATGTTGTAAACGAACAACTGGTAAACTGTAATTTTTTCCTCTGGCACTACGAAAGCTTCTAACATAAGACACACTATTATAATCATCTTTTGTGTACACATGCCACATTTTCCCTTCTCAAAGAACTTCTCTCTTCCTTTCCCTCAACCCACCAGTCTTCAGATTTTTTTTTTGGTACCAGGAATCAAACTCAGAACCTTGCACTTGCCAGGCAGGCGCTGTACTGCTGAGCTATATTCCCCGGCCTCCCTCAACCCATCAGAATGAACTCCCAATTCAAGTTTGTGCAACATGACATCCAAACCAAGGCTAGTAAACCTCGTCAAAGGTCTGTCAATCTGATCTTCACTCCCAGACAAAAGAAACGAAAGACAGGCTGACAGCCTACCAATTACTTGCACTGAAAAGCAGTTAAGTGTTGAGCTATCACACCTGGCTATGACCAGACAAAACGTATGGTACAGCAGTCTCAAAAACTGAAATTGTCAAGTAACCCCCTTAAGAGTCTATAGGAATTGTTTCACCAAATACCCAGCTTCTAAACCTAAAAGGTGCAGGAGTTTCTAAATCATTTGGGGACATAACTATTCTCAAAATTCTCAAATCTTTAACACAGAAGTAGCATCTACCAAATGTGAATTGCTCTTGTTATGCTAATCCCATACTGATTTGTACATGAATGGTCCTGAAGGATGACACCAAAATCCTCTCAGCAGTTAACAGAAGCAGCCAAATGATCAGATCAGCTGGTCCTTTCCTCTATCAAAAAGACAGCCAAGAAACTAGTGCCCATAATTCTTCCTGGTTCTGTAATTTACTCGACCATCATCACTCTGACCATCAGAATGTATTTTAAACCAGAGAACATCATTCTGAGAGCTCAGATACTCTTCTCCTCTTTCTTTCTAAATTAGTTTTTCAGTGAGCTCTGGTTTTCCTTCATCATGTCACAGAAGGGTGATATTTTAGCATTTAATTTAGTCTATAAATTGCAGGAGAATGCCAGGAGTTCTACCAAGATCAAAAAGTGCTTGAAAAAAACAATACAGCATCAGCTTTGAGTACAGCCCATAAAGGTTGACGATGGAGCTTAAAAAGTCCCACTTTTCCCATTATCAAACTATATGACAGAGGTCAGGTTACTTCAATTTCTGTGCCTCAACTACTTCACAGAATTGTGAGCATAAGAACATATACATTAAGTACTTAGACCACAGCCAGAAATATAGGAAGCACTACGTTACAATAAATATAAACACCACTACTTGCACTGATTATAATTCATCTGTTCTGTTTTGTTGTTTTTTTCGTGGTACTGCGGATTGAACCAAGCACTCTACCAGTGTCTAAGCCACACCTCCAGCCCTATTTATATACCTCATCTTTAAATGTAAGGTACCACCTAGATTTACTCAGAAAGGGTAAAACAAAGAAAAGTGGATAACTTCCAGCATCTACTCAGCCCATTATCCCCTTCCTTTTCCTTGAAAACTCCCAGGTCAAAACTGTCTCAGAAAAAAAAAAAAAAAAAAAAAAAACTGTCTCTGGTCAAGTTTCTGTTATAGTTGATGTCAACTGTGACTAGCAAACCATCTTCTTCTATCAAGTTCAAAGATTTTCCCAGACAGGTGATTTACAGGAAGATGAAGATGACACACAAAACAATACTAAGAAATAGAAAAAAAAGGAGGTAGAAAGAGGAAAAAAGTTTCTTTGGCTTCGACCACTTTCCAGTTCCTAAGCATGGATTCCTTTCCGACCTATAAGGATGAAGTTAATTTTGTATAATAATTTTTCACCAACAACATTTATGAAAGTCCAAACAAGTCCTGGAAAAGTTTTCACCAGACACTAAATAAATAAATTAGCTTGGAAGAGAAAAAGGTTGTATACACCTCCCACTACACAAAAATGAAGACAACACTCAAGTTAAATTTTTAATTTCAAAGTTCTGCCTTCTCAACCCATTCTAGGCCTAGTGAATTTATAAAGATAAAATGCTCCACAGGTGTTGAAAGCTTCACAGATGTTGTATGTACTGAGCCACTAAGACTTTTAAGACTTACAAACTATAAACATCTCTGTATAAACTAGTAAGAGGCATAACATATATTAACACAGTTTTCTTTTTTACTAGAAATTAATTGTTTTTGAAACAGTAAGGGAAAAATGGCAGGCTCTGTGCAAACAATTTCCCTGTGGAATACAACATAAACTGTTGTCCACTAAACAACCAGTTAATCAACCAACATCGTCCCCAACCTCATCACCAAACAATCTTTTTACTGGGCTCCATAATGTAATCCTAAAATAACACTTGCATGTTATGAAAACTTTAAATTTAGATCCACCTTACATTGCGATATAACTTTTTTTGTTGTTGCTGTTAATTCAGGGTTTCTAGCCCAAATGCCTGTAATCCCAGCACCCTGAGGCTGAGGCAGAAGGATCGTCCTGAGTTTGAGGCCAGCCTGGGCTATACAAGTGAGTTCAATACCAGCCTGAACCACATGGCGAAAACCCATCTCAAAACAAACAAACAAAAAAATCTCAGCACTTTAGGAGGCTGAGGCAGGAGAACTTGCGAGTTCAAGCCCCTAAAAAGGGACAGGAACATAGTTCAGTGCGATAGCCCTGGGTTCACACACACACGTTTTTATCCCATATAGTAGCCAGCAACTCAGCGATACATGCAAAATAAATGCGACTTATATATCACAGTTAGTTTTGTTTCAGTTAAAAATTCTATTAAGATCATCAGTCTGGTGGAAAAAAATATTTTTTCCGTTTAACTCCAAAACACTCCCATTTTAAAATCCCCACTATAAAAAGGTATCAACAAAAAAGTTATGACCTTGCTCCAAGGCTAAGAAAAAATCATTTTTTCCCCTCTAGTAGAGCAAAAGGAGTACACAGCCAGACACAACACAAGACAACAGGGACTTCACAGATTTCTTACCCTGCCACTAAGAAAACACCAAGGTTTAAGGCCGAAGATTGAAGGCAGTGTTCCCAAAACACCACGCTTTCTCTGGACGACATGAGGAAGCACTGACGAGAAGAAGGGGCCTTTTTCTCTGACAGAACTGACTACACGATGGCATCACCCCCCAATTCCTAAACGCAACTTCACGTCTCAGCAAAGTCTTCCCACCAAGTGAACAGCGAGCATGCAGACTTTAGAGCGGCCAGGGACACGCGCGGCGCTCCCCGACCCCGCGGCGCTCCAGGCCGGCAGTCAGGCCCACGTGCCCTCCCGGGACTCCCGGCCCGCGCCAGGTGTGCGGCCCAGGGGCCAGGCCCGCTCCCCGCCCTCCGCGCCCATTCCCCGCGGGCTCGCAGCCGTCCAGGAAACCGGACCCGCCACGCCGCCCGCTCCCCACGCGAAGGCGGCGGCCCGCGACGCTGCGGCTTCCCGCCCCTCCCCCACGGCCTCCGCGCGCCCCTCCCGCGCCCCCGCTCACCCTCAACTCTTCGAAATCCGCCATTTTACACCTCCCGTGGGCACCGCTCCGCCTCCCGCAGCCGCCAGCAACGCCGCCCCCACCACGGCTGCCGCCGCTTCCAGCACCATCCTGCACTGGGAGCCGCTGAAGAAGCTGCGGCCGCCGCCGCCGCCGCCACCGCCGGGCCCCTCACGTGACCGGCACGAGAGCCCCGCCCCCGTCAGGCCGCGGCCCCGCCCTTCACACCTCCCCCTCCCCGCAGTGGGCCCCGCTCCGCCTTCCGCCGCTGCGCGCAAGCTTCCGGCTGGCGGTCTGGAAGCTCCGAGTGGGGCGTTGCCCCTCCCTCCCGGCCCGGCGAAGGCTTATGCGGAGTTCGTGAGGCCGCGCTGCGACGGCAGTGTTACTGAGCGCCAGGTGTGGGAACCTGCGGATAGAAACAAGAGGCCGGGACTTGTGGCAGGAACATTTGGGAAGAATCTCACGGTGCCCTTCACCCGGTGGCTGTGGCAGAGGAAGCAGGCAGCAATAAAACCGTCCCCCAAAATAGTTGTGGCTTAACAATAAGTATGGACATTGTGTAAGCCATTGTACTGATCTAATGGCGCCGGCTGGGTAAGACCTCTTTAAATTGGTGAAGACTTTAAGTACCGACTTGGTTGATTGTTTCCGACCTTGACGGTCACATGAAGGTCATGGATTGCAGAGTTGAAGGGGGCAGGCTGAGAGAAAAATGAAAGCGCTCAGAAGGGCCTTAATAAAAAGTCAAGGGGTAAGGGAAATGTGATAGCCCGGAAAGGATGAAATGGCAAGGCCATGTGGAGGGAAGCATACTGGTACCCCAATATGCTGGTACAGGGTGAGAGAAGATGCTGAGTCAGCCTGGTCACAAAAGTCGCTCGCTAGACCGAGTTCCCAGTTCATATTTCCTTGATGAAGTGGGTTGGACGTGGGATAGGCCTAAATTAATAAAATACAAGGGCCTGTATAATTTAGCTTATACCTAGTACCTCTACTCACTCCACCTCCCAATCTGCCTACTCTGCACTTTTTCGGGTCTCTCCTGCCGACCTTCGGGCCACCTCCACAAGCTTTTAAACTGATAATTACTGACTTTGTTTTTTTGTAAAGACAGGGTCTTGCTATGCAGCTGAGACCAGCCCTGAGCCCACCCTGCAGCCCAGGCTGACCTCAAACTCGAAACTGTTCTCCTGTCTCAGCCTCCCAAGTGCTGGGATCACAGGTATGCAACACCATACTCCACTTAATTACTGACTTTTGAGCTATGAATAACTCCACTGTTTCATTCCAGTACTTGACTCCTGTTCATCCTTCAGGTTGCACTTCGTATCAATTTTTCAGAAAGACCTTCCTTCACCCACATCAAATCTTTTGTTAAATTAAAATTGGGCCCTCCTTAAACAACACTTCCTGGCCACCCCTGTAATCCTACCCCTGGGGAGGTTGAGGCGAGTTTGAGGCCAACTTAGGCTACATAGTGAGACTTAAAAAAGAAACAAGTTGTATTATACACATGTACCAGCTCCCCAAGATGATTATAAATGGCATGTACTGCAAACCTGTACAGTACTAATAAAAAAATTAGACCCTCCCTACTGTAATCCATACCAAGGAAATAATAGTGCATAAATTAACTGAAAGCCTAACCAGTGTACTTTGGCAATAGATAGCTGAATGTTAGATCCACAGTGGCCAGCTGACTCCATAGGAAAAAGCTGTAACCAAGTAAGATATCTACAGGTCACTTCCCTTTTCTTTACCTTGATGTTGTGTGACCATACTGCAGTCCCCGAGTTCCTGAGAATCATGAAAAACAGCCAATTAAAATCTTTAATTTTTTTTGTATTTGTCTTTTCACACCCTGTTGTATGAACTGTCATAGAAGCCTGAACTTTTCCTTCATGTTTCCATGTTAACCATGTATTTATATGACTTTTTTAAAATCTGATTTATTGGGCCAGGGATATAGCTCAGCAGCATTAGCACCTGGCAAGCACACACAAGGTCCTGAGTTTGAGTCCCAGTACAAAAAAAAACCTAGATTAATGATTTATTAATTTTTGTTTGTTTGTTTTGGGAATCAAACTCAGGACCTTGCACTTTCCAGGCAGGTGCTGTGCCAGTGAGCTATATCCCCATCCCTGAGTGATTATTATATGTAATAAAATCATTTAAAATTTTATCTTAACATGTAAATGTACTAGAATGTAATGAATGATTAATGCCCATCAAATAATTGTTTGTTGAATAAAGGAATGAAGTGTCTAGAGTAGGTTCTCATTCTGCTTCTCCTCATTAACTTTGTGATTTCTTTACTAATTTCTCACTCCAAACTACCTTTTTTCACTTCAAATTGTAGAAAGAAAAGACCAAGCACCAACAGAGTATCAAAGGATACTTTTATTCTTGACCAAGAGTACAAGAAGTCATAGATAAAACTCACATTAACTTCTTGCCCACTGGAAGTTGAGAGGTTATAGACAGGATAAACAAAATGGAGGTGGGAGGGCTGGGCATGGTCGAGCAGGTCCATAATGCCAGCACGCTGGGAACCTGAGGGAGGAGGATCACAAATTTGAACCCAGCAGACAATTTAGTGACTTAGTGAAACCCTATCTCAAAAATGGCTAGAGATGCAGATCAGTGCCAAGGCCCTGAATTCAGTCCCAGTACTGCAAAAAGAAAAAAGTACTGAGGGATTTGCTAAAAAGGTGAAAACGTCTTTTTTAGCAATAGGTGAGATTTTTCTGGGAATTGAGATGCCACCTCCTTTCATTCGTTTTATAGTTCTTTCTGATGGCTGTCACAGCAGTTGTCCCCTGACAACATGCTGGGTGGGTGTCATTTAATAGGTAAGATTATAATGTAACTGGAGCTTGCTTGGCAGTCACTGTGGCAGCCAAATTAGATCCAACCTAAGGGAATAGAATGATGAATAGAATAGGGTATGGTTCCTAAAAGAAGCTTATACCCAGAATAAAAGGGACAATATAAACAAAACTACAGGAGAAGACCCAAACTGTGTCTTCTTAGTGTCCATTCTGCCCCCTCTCCACATGTAGCAGCTACTAGTAGGTTTGCGCGGATTTGAGTGCAATCAATTCGAGGTGCTGTCCCAATCTGACCTAAGTTAATAACTTATGTCCTACCAGTGACTAAAGTAAAGCTAGACAGCTAAATCCAGTAACTACTGGGCATTTTCAGGACTTCTCAGATCAAGTGTAGTCCTGTGCTCCAAACTAGGCCGATCTGAAGGAAGTCAGACATTTATTAAATAGTAAAAGATAAGATTTTCTGGCATATGGAACACTAGTCATTTTCCTACAGTGAACAGCCAACTTGAATACTGATCTTAAATGAAGAAAAAACATTATAAAATTTAGAAAGTACTTTGCCACTCACCTCTGTACCTGTCAGTTTTCTTTTTCTTTTTGGAAAGGTTCTACATTTATCAAAGGTAGGAAAGAAGTATACTGTGCAGAGTGAGTATATTCCAATTAATGGTTGGAAAGGAAATATAGCAAAGGAAAAGTATTGCCAAGGCCTTGTCAGTTTTCTTGAGCCAATACTTTTCCTTTGCTGTTTAGATACTGTGTTTACATTCTTGTTGCTGAGACGAAATACCTGACACACAATTTAAAGAAGGAGAGACTTATTTTGGCTCATAGTATCAGGTTTAATTTGGCTGGCTCCCAGGGAGAAACAGCAGGACAGAGGGAAGTGGTAGCAGAAAGCTGCTCAACTCATGGTATGGCATTTGTTAGCGAAGGATAGAAATGCTGGAGGAGCTAGGGACCAGATATAGTTTAAAGGTCACACCCCCATGACCCACTCCAACTAAGCCCTACCTCCTAACAGCCCATTCAACTATGAAGGTTAGTGCCTTCATAACGTAGTTCTCTCTCCAAGAATCTCTTAATCCAGTCAAGGACACAATCAGGATTGACCAACACAGTTATTTTGAATTTTCTATTAGTTGCCAGTAATGTCTTCAATATAGCTAATGTGGTGGCACATGCTTCTAATTTCAGCACTTTGGGAGGCTGAGACAGAATGATCACAAGTTTGAGCCCAGCCTGGACAACTCCGTCTCAAAATTCAAAAAGGGTGGAGATATAGCCCAGAGCCCTGGGTTGATTAACAAGTACAACAAAACAAAAACCCTGGAATAGGTTGTTAGTTTGTCTGCAAATATCAGATTACTAATTCCATACCTGTTCTAACTCCATTTTAAAAGTGAATATTCATTTAATACTTATTTGTGTTACTGAGCAGTAACATGAGAAGGCTACCTCTTTCTTTACTATTGTGAACAATTTAGTTCTTAACCAGATTTGTATATCTTAACTGTACTCATCAAAAAAAAATCCCAGCTGGGTATAGTGGCATATGCTTGTAATCTCAGCACTCCAGGAGGCTGAGATGGGAGGAGAGCAACTATGAATCAGGAGCTAAATTATTTTAGTTTTAGGAATCCAATAATAAAAATGCTAGATTTAAAAAATCTTAGTATTTTTGATATATAACAAATGTATTTATCAGGATGATAGTTAAGCCTACAAATATTTACCTTTTTTACATAGGTCTTGATGCTTTTTCATTCATCAGGCTTTCACACCTCCAGATCAAAGTATAATATCCTCAAGGCCAACTCACCCATACCATCTAGATTAAGGAATCAATTGGCATTAAGGCAAGACTTATGTATTTGTCACATTTTAGGGTGATCGTTAGAAAATTGGTTCTATATTCAAAGATTACTGTCTTGGTTACTTTTTTCTCATTGCTGAGGCAAAATACCCACCACTGGAAGAAAGGAAAAATTTATTTACCTTACAGTTTGTGGAAGTTTCAGTTCATAGTTGGCTGCTTAGAGGCAGAGTGGCACATGGCAGAGGTCAACTGTTCATGGAAGCAGAACACAACAAAAACAACCAGCGAAAAGGAGGAATGGCTGCAAGCTGCCTCTTTCCTTCCCTTACCTTGTAAACAGCCTACCCCCCACCCAGGGGGCGTGTAGCTCTCACATAGTCTCCATGCCCTTCTCTTCCACAGGCTCAGGATGTGTACAAATTAAGCACCTTGGCTTCCTGCTGAGTCACTCAGCCAAACCTTTAGACTCCCCAAGTTGACACAATGTATCAACCATAACATTCCACCCCTTGTCAACTTGGCAACCAGACACATTTCTTTAAACCAGTTTCCAGATACAAAGACATGCTTATATTAGAACCATAACATTTTGCCCCCATACAAATGAAAATTAAACACCTCCAACATTTAAAGGCACAAAATAAACACTACCATTCCCAAATGTACAAATGGGGATACAGAGCATTGGGACCAAAGCAAGTCCAAAATCCAGCAGGGCTAACATTGTGTCTTGTAATTCCATATCCAGCATCTGAAGCAACATGTTTTACATTGTGAGCTGCAAAGGACTTGCATGAGTCCACCCCTATGGCACTTCTTGCAGTGACAGCCTTCTTGGCTTCTCTCTTAGGCCAGCTTTGCTCCCTCCTTGCAGCTTTCCTCAGATGATCCACATTCCTGGCTTTTCCAAACTTCTGAGGTCTCCAGTGTACCTTTTGCTTCACACTCACAGCCTCACATATTGCCCTCTCCAGGGCACACTGCCTGGCCTCCCAGGCCTTCTGAAATCTGTGTGGAAGCCTGTTTAACCTCAGAACTCTTGCATTCTCCCTGCACCTAAAGCCAGGGCCACGTGGATGATGCCAAGGTCTGCTGCCACCCGGAGCAGTAGCCAAACTTTACTCTCTCTTGGCCTTAGGGGTTGAGTGCCTGGATTGCTGGGCACATTGAATCCAATGCTGAGGAGCAAATTCTCTATGCCACTGCCATTCTGGAACCTGGTGCAGCCACCGCTGCCACCATTCTGGAACATGGCACTCTTTGGCTTCCTTCTGAAGGCAAGGTCTTTCACCTTTGCAGTTTTGAGGCTGCAAAGGGTTCAGACTTGCTGCTTGTGATGCCCTCAGGCCATCTATTCCATTCTCTTGTTCCTTCTCAGCAACAGAGATCTCCTCAGCCTTATCTTTGCAGTCCACAGTTTTATTGGAGCTTCCTTTCTGGCCAAATTCACATTTTAAATCATCCTGCTGGGCTCTTTGCTCTTGATTGTCCATATAAATCTGGCTAAAAGCCCCCAGCAATAGCCATGCCACTGCCCCAACATTCGACTGCCTTGAAATTTCTTTTGCCAGATTAATCATTTCACTGCTGCCCTTAATCTCAGTCTTAGGCAAAGTCTCTAGACATGAGCAAAATACAGACAAACTTTCTGCCAAGCCATAACATACATCATCTGGAGTCCAACAACCAATGCAGTCCTTTTTCCCAACAGAAACCTCCTGAACCTGGTACCGGCAGAATTTCCATCAGCCTTCTGGTCTTCTGAGTTCTGACCAGACATCTCCAAACCTTTCCAAACTCTTCCCACAAGCAATTTCCAAAGGCTCTTGAAACATATGGTCAGGTATAGTCACAGCAACGACCCCACTCCACTGGCACCAAATTCTGTCTTGGTTACTTTTTTCTCATTGCTGAGGCAAAATACCCAACACTCAAAATGACGAAAGGAAATGTTTATTTAGCTTACAGTTTGTGGAGGTTTCAGTTCATACTTGGCTGCTTAGAGGCAGAGTGGCACATGGCAGAGGTCAAATGTTCATGGCAGCAGAGCACAGCAGAAACAACCAGCAAAAGGGCAGAATGGCTACAAGAAGCCTCTTTCCTTCCCTTACCTTGTAAACAGCCTAACCCCCACCCAGGGGGCGTGTAGCTCTCACACAGTCTCCATGCCCTTCTCTTTCACAGGCTCAGGATGTGTACAAATTGAGCACCTTGGCTTCCTGCTGAGTCACTCAGCCAAACCTTTAGACTCCCCAAGTTGACACAATGTATAAACCATAACAATTACTTATGGTCATTGAAGTAAGGAAAGAATAATTAGAGAGTACCCTGGCTCTCCACTAAGTTCCTGGAAGGGGACTATAAATAGAGCTTTTGTTAGGCCAGAATTATGCTGAAGAGCAGTTTGGTTGATAACATAATCTGCCTTAGAATGACTCTGGGAAACAGAGTCGAGGAAAGCTTGATGTTCCCAAGAATGGATAACTGTCATTTTCTTAGGAGATTTGTTGCCTCAAGGATGTTGAAGACCTTTGGTCTGTGTTTTTTTGGAGACTAACAACTAATTAAAAATCCTCTTTCTTTCCGGATGGCCACATGTGCATGTAAAGAGAGAAAAGTATATATAATTTTTCCCTGAGCAATTTAGAGAGCCCAGGTAAAGGTAAAGTTCTATCTTTTGAGCAGAAGTCCCAGAGGGGAGTCTTATTGCTTCAGTGACCTCAGTGGGACTGACTATGGCACAAACTTCCCTCCTAATGCCATCCTGCATGAAACTGCTGCCACCAGTGAACCATGCGGTAGTCAGCCCTGTTAGTGATCATTCAGATAAGGGCAGCTGGCATAATTTTAGGCAAGCATCTGCTCACATTCATGTGCTATTGGTTGCTTGAGAGAAGGATGACTGGTTTCAAAGCAGTGCAAGACTGATGAAAGACACGTAGGTTTTTAATAAGAATTGCCTGATACTTGTTAGGCCTTTCTCCATTCCTCCTGTGCTATGACCCACATAGCTCTCAAAGTTCTGAGGAGGAAGGGTAGCGAGAGGATAGAGAAATAAAGGTAAGAGACAACAGCTGGGATCAGGTGGAACCCTCTCTCTGGATGGGAGGAAAGGAAATGTGCAACCCCCATAGCATGTCTATTTATACATTTGGCAATTTGGTGTCACATGACACCCTTTTTGCCTAGCAGCTAATTGCTTGGATGGTCTCAGGGCTTGGTATTCTCTGGACCAAAGTAGCTTGTTCATGTGGTTTGCCTCCCGCACACTTTGTCTTGGACCAGGCTTGCCTCTACCCTGCAGATGTGATTAATTTCCAGCTTCAGCAGCTCCCTACAAAAGACACCTTGGTTTTTAATAAGAATGGCCGGATATTTACTAAGCCTTTCTCCACAAATATCCCTTGAGTTGTAACACAGCCTTAACTTGCTTAGAGCTTTGAGCTTTTGTCCCAAGGTTATCTTAAAAGCTTCCTGGAGTAAGGCTGTCATCACTACTATTCCTTGCAGGTAGATAGGCCAACCCAAGATAATCTTTCTGGAGGATTTTAGGATGGAACTGTTCCCAGTGGGTGAGGATGCACTTGAGTGGGGAATCAGAAGGAAGAGATGAGGTGTTTCCCATGATGGATCTGTAAGTAGGAAGGGTAGAAACTAGGTTTCGTAATTCTTATAGAACTATCCCGGGGCCAGTCCCTGACTCACTGGTGAGGATACTATAGGGTCACCCCTGAAGATGTTCCATACAAGTCTATCCCTAGGTTAATCCCCAATACTGGGGATATTGTGCCACCTTTACGGGATTCTGTCCAGCTTTCACATCAGGTATCCCATAGTAGAGCTGCACCCTATGAGGCTGGATGTCTCCAGCATTAGGTGATCACAGGTGTTACTTTCTTTGAACTATTAGATTTCCCCTATAAATATATCTCATCTTCTGTCAAGGAGCCTAGAACTGGAATGGCTTAATGTCGGGATACCCCTTAGTCAACTATAAAACCTAACATCCTGTCTAGCGAATGTTTTACTCAATAGAATCCCCAAACCCTGACAATCTTCTGCAGATGTGGCTCTTGGCCTTTGGCTAAAACACAGGCACTTTCATAGATGACCTATCACTATCTAACAGTCTAAAAAGAGGGGATTAAGTATCTCTCTAGAAAAATGCAAGGTCACTAGATCTAGCCACAAAGCAAATGTGTCTGGTGGCAAAGCCTCAAAATAAAAGTCAGGCAAAATGAAAATTCAGTCAGAAAACACAGGTCACATGTCTTTTTACATAAATTCACAAACCTGAAGCCAAAGTTATGAAGACAATAGCAAAATCAAGTAGACTGGGGAGAAAGAACTAGCATTAGAGAAATAACCCTAGGGTATGAAAATTTTAAATGCACAAATTTTTGTCTTTCTCTCTTTTCCTCTGCATCAAAAGTATGGAAAGGACCATACTTTTCCACTCTTTCTCCCCGTATTGCTCAGAACCAAAAAGGAAAATAATTTGAGTCTTATAGATGAAAACCTGAGTGTGTGTATGGCGGGGGGGCGGGGGGGTGGACAAGAAGGGAACAAGGAATTCTCAAGGAAGAAGGGAATGAAAGCAACCCATAAACAGCATTCAGTCAGTGTGAGTCCTACTATCTGAGTAGGATACCTACGAGGGCCTAATGGCCAAGGGTTTTTTAAGGGGTTTAGAAAGGAGCTTGGGCCAACTGTATAGGCAATATAATCTTTACCCTGCAAAAGACTACATACAAGACTTCCAGTAAGATTGTGATCGGGTAAGCATCAGAGAAAGATCATCCCAGAGGATCAACAACCAGATACTGAAATACAGCAACATGAGAAAAACAAGAAGGACAGAAATGGGTGCCCTGGTACCCTGGACCCAGGAAAGATCTGAAACAGGAATTGAAACTCTCAGAAAGAGCAAACAAGACCTCCCCTGGAGAAAAAGCTCAGAGGGCCACTATGGCCCAGTTAGAGAAAGAGGAGGTGGAAAAGGAAGGAGCCACTGCTCCATAAACACCCTCAGCCACTCACTCATTGCAGCACTCACAGCTTCAGCTTCAGAGGCCCCTGCTCACGGAACCATCCCCAGTCGGCTGGGGGAGAGCAAAGTCCTGAGAGCTGGTTCAATATCGGAGAGGAGAAAGCACAGCCCAAAAAGGAAGCAATGGAGGTCAGAAGGAGTGGTCGAACCCAGTGTGAGGATGGAAGGTTACAAAGACCACTGAAGCAGAATCCTCACTCTGTAGAAATCTTTCTAATCAGTGCTCTGAGGCAGGCCAGAGTCGAGCCAACCAGTGAGCAGCCCACCACACCCGGCCTCAGACCTCTCCACTGTGTGAGCAAATACCAGCAAAGAGTAGTAGAAAGCAGTGGAAGCGACCCCAGGACCACAGTAATTCCCAGGGATCCAGTCAAAAAACAAAAGGGAGCTGAAGCACAACAGAGTGAGCTGCAGATGGAGGTGGGCTACACGCCCCACGCCCTTCTCACTCCAACACCAAGCAGGAAGCATGAGCTGAGTTACTGGGATTCAGCTCCCACCCTGAACTTCCTCTCTGAGCACCTTGAGTCCTGGTGGACCGAGCAGGCACCATGTGAGCCTAACAATAATGGGCTGAGTCAACAGGCTTCAGAACTCACCCTAAACTACTAATATGAGCACCAAGAGAGACTCCACACTGCTTTCATATATGAAAAATGTACGAACCCATAGTTTCAAACTACACGAAAAGCAACAGTCCTGGAGCCTGAGAGACAATAACATACTCTACATAGCAGACCTGAGAAAATCCTCCAATTCTTTCTGAGAACTAATAACTAAACTTAGTACACACCATGGACTACCACAGTGAGCACAGGTGGAGGAGACCTCATGCCCAGCATTGTAAGTGCACCCAATGCCCAGTGAGATTGAGTGGTGGGATGAGGTAAAGTCATGGAACTAGGGTGTAGACCGGCCTCTCTAACTGGGAGGGGATAGTGTCCAAAGACACTAATGGCCTATGGGGGGATACCAGGGACTTTGGCAGAGAGCTTGGAGGCCTGAGGGGGGAGGGCCCTCACTTTGGGTTGTATGAGAGCCCTGAGGACCTAGATTGGACCTCCTGCAGAGCAGCATTGGGACAGAGTTGGGTAGTCTGCAGGGGAGGTCCCGCGATCTTGGATCAACCCGGGAGTGCCCCCCCCACATTCCACCCCACCCCCTGGCCATGCCCAATGCTCTGCCCAGCCCTTGGGGTGTGCCAGGTGTTCTTCCCGGCCCCCAGGGCATGCCAGGTGCTCTGCCCTGCCCCTGGGATGGCCCTGAAAACTCGCCTGAGCCTGTAGATGTGGACGCACTGACAGAGCCTGGCAGTTCACTGTGTAACCCCGCCTACCCAACCAGACACCTGATGGCTGTGAGGGCTTGCCAAAGGGTACTTCTCCACCTCCTGCCATAGCAATTTGTGTACACCCATGTATTATATAGCATATTTAGAAGCAGCCAAGTCTCTTCCCAAAGTAAGAGCATGAGGGAGTAAATAAACCAAAAGTGCAGTTATTACCATTGGGAAGACCACTAACAGGGTGTTAGAACATTTGAGGTGAAGTGGATGAAATTGATTAATTGAATGCGCTGTCATCTATATAGCTGAGTAATAAAGATGAAGATAACATTATGTAATACAATATCCAGTGGTAATCCCACACTATTTTCTCTATAATTTGGTATTTCCTTTATTGTTTTTGGGTTAACAGATGCAAAGACAACACTATGTAATACAGCATCCAGTGATGGTTCCCTACTGTCTCCTCTGTAGTTCGGTATTTCCTTTATTGATTTTGTTATAACAAATACGAAGATAACATTATGTTATACAACATCCAGTGCCAATTCCCTACTATCTTTTCTATAACTTAGTATTTTCTGTATTCTTTCTGTGTTATTCTGGGTTCTTTTGTCTTAAAAAATAAAATCAAAAGACTACATACATTTAGGGTCCAATCTATGCAGTGTTCACAGAGTACCCATGCAAGGCCCATGTGTCCTTGAGACAATGGCCTTCCTGATCATGGTCTGGGCAGGTCGTTGACAGCCAAAACCAGGCTGTACTTGGCTCGTCCTTCTGCAAATACCAAGGAATGAAGTTGCAAAGCAAAGGAGGAAATTAGGAGAATTTTTATTGGAAATAAGGACACGGAGAATAGCTCCTGGATTTTCCAGAGGGGTCCCAAGTGGGCTGGCTGCATGGCCCCCTAATCCAAAGCTAATTATAAATAAATAGCACAGAAATTGCTTAATTATTTATTGGCCACCTATCACAGGTGGCTCTGAAGATTTAGTGACAAATTTGAACTCAGGCTTTTAATATAGTTCTTCAACATTTAGGGTTTATAAGCAACTATGATCTTAGGAAAAACTGGTTAATTGGTATTATAATTTCCTCCAAATTCAGGACGTTAGTAGGGAATGGATGCACCTCCCATTAGTAGAGAGTGGGCTGCATTCCACGCTACCTGAGGAAGTTCAGTGTATTTAAATTCCTCAAAGCTTAGGAGTTTAGTAAAGAATGGCTGCAATTCCATTTAATAGGGAATGGGCTGCATCCCATATTCCCTGAAGAAATTCATTCTTTGTCCAAAGTCCTAGTCTACTATCTATTCTTTATTTTTATCAATATACCCAGTCACTGATCTCTATCTCAGGCTTTTCCACTAGCTAGCTGCCTAACTCACAAGCTAACTATATAAGCCATTTTCTACAGAAGGACACCTCGCAGATGTTTGTGTAAGATCCTTGGAAAGTTGTGATTGAGCAGACTCCATTTGGGGGCTGCTTTCCTTACTGCCAAATAGAACCATAATTCCTGTTTCACTAATTTTTGCTACAAAAGAAAATTTCAAATTTTCAATTGTTTAAAAAAAAACTGATCTGGTGGCACAGGTATGTAATTACACTGAGGTTGAAAGGCTGAGGCAGGAGGATCTTGAGTCTGTGGTCAGTGTAGACTATATAACAGGTTCAAGACCAGCCTAGACTGTAAGGCAAAACTGTCCTCAAAACAACCAATGAAAGACAAAGAGACACAAAGAGAGACAGATAGACCGACATACAGAGAGACAGAGAGAGACTAAGAGAAAGAGAGACAAACTGAGAGAGAGAGGGAAGGACAGAGAGATTGAACTGGTAATAAATTGACTTAAACATATTATACAACAGACAAACTTAAGGAAAATAAGAAAAAAGAATAATAAATATAAGAGAAGAAAATAATGGGAGGAAATGAGCAAGATGATCAGGGCTTGGCAAAGATGGCTAAGGAAGTAGGCATAACCTGTTAATCAGAAAATCCCAGAACACATGCACAGAACAGTTCCCAAAGAATTGCATGTGGATTTCTCGTGAGAACTCAAGCAAGTTTTTGATAGGATGGCCTGGACCTGAGGTCAGCCTGAGGAGTGGGTAATACAAAAAGGACAATCCACAATGAGTTTTTGCCACTGTGTCTTTCTCTTGCAATAGCAGCCCACTCTCATGCTAAGGTATACTTCTTTTGCTACTTTTACTTGGCCTAAATTCACCCTACAGGGCCTTTTTCTTTTCTTACCTTTAATAAAATTTTGCTTCCATTTGCAGTTGTCGTGACTAATTCTTTGCTCAACACAGAAAGAACCTAGAAACCACGTCCAGAAGGAGATTCTAGAACCACAAAAGCGGGTAACAGTCTAATATATAACTCATGCACAATGCTTGGCCTTTGGCCTTCACAGAGGTTGCCACACATGCCACAGACAAGTTTAAATGATTAAAAGCCAACCTGAGAGGTTTATAAGGAGCTTCTGCAAATCTGTTTCTCACGTTTTTTTGTGAGGCAGCCTGTTTTGAAGTAGTTTTTCATCACCTCCCAGGTTCTGATGAGATATAATAATCCATGATAATGATTCTGCATCAGAAAAACATAGACAATAGAGGAGCATTCTACAAAATACCTGGCCATTATTCCTCGAAACTGTCAAGATCAGCTGTGTATGGTAATGTGTGCTCATTCTGGGAACCTGGGAGTTATGGTTTGTGTCTGAATGTCCCCCCTCAAAGCATCACGCAGTCATGGGGTGGGTGGGCTTCTGGAGTTTATGACTGATCCACAGTCTAGTGCTGGAATTAGGGATGTGAGTGCTACACCTGCCCTGGGGTGGATAGTTTGCATACAGTGTAGGGGAGGGAAAGAGGCTGTGCCACTGCTCCTCCCTTTTGCTCTTGTTGCTTTTGCTATCTTCTGCTGCCATGAACGTTGCCCTCTGCCATGTGCCAGCCTGCCACGGAGCCAGTGAGTATGGACTGAAACCGCCACAGACTGTGAGCTAAATGAACCTTTCCTTCCTTAATTTTGGGCATCAGGTATTTTGTCTCAGCAATGAGAGAAAAATAACCAAGACACTGGGGCAGGAGGATCTCAAGTTCAAGCCTAGCCTGGGCAACTTAGCAACTTATTGAGACCCTGTTTCAAAATAAAAAAGGTTGACATGTAGCTCAGTTAGAAGGCCCTAGATTCAGTCCCCAGTAACAGGAAAAAAAGTGTCAAGGTCATCAAAAACAAGGAATCACAGATACTGTCAAAGCCAAGAGGAACTTAAGGAACACAGTTACAAATGCAACATGGTATCTCAGCTGGGATTCTGTAACAGAAAAATAATTGGATACAAATAAAGGAAATATAAATAAAGTTTGAGCTCCGGTTAATAATAATATTTGTTCATTAGTTGTGGCTTTTTTGTATACTGGAGTTACCATAGAAAACATTGAGATTAAATCCCAGGTTTTAAAAAAATATATGTTTTACTTATTTATTTCGAGATAGGGCCTTGCCTAGTTACTTGGTTTGGCCTTGGACTGCTATCCTCTTGCCTCAGCCTTCCAAGTAGCTAGGATCATATGCACATACTACTGTATCCAGTGACAAATACATTAATATAATATGTTAATAATAAAGGGGTACATGGAAATGCTTGTAATCTGCACAACTTAAATTTAAAGCATTTTATTTATCATGCAAAATGTAATAATTATATTTGCTAATGATATAAAAGGAATATGTTACATTTTTAAAATATAATTTTAGCTGGGCATGGTGGCCCATGCCTATAATCTCTGTACTTGTGAGGTTTACGAAGGGACGTTGCTGTAAATTTCAGCCAGTACATAATGAGTTCAAGCCTAGCCTGAACTACACAGCAAAACCTTGTATAAAAAAATAAATAAATAAATGAACCATAATTTAAACATTTGTTTTTGGTCTTTTGAAACAGGGTCTCTTTGTAGTGCAGGCTGGCCTCCTTATTCGCAATAATCCTGC
Source organism: Dinomys branickii (assembly GCA_004027595.1). NCBI lineage: Eukaryota > Metazoa > Chordata > Mammalia > Rodentia > Dinomyidae > Dinomys > Dinomys branickii. The sequence goes on from PVLD010006179.1 coordinate 23,633, forward strand.
CTCAGCCTCCTGAGTTCTGGTATTACAGGCATCTGTCATTATGTCTGGTTTAATTTCAACACTTGAATGGTTGTAAAAAGCTTTATGAGTTTTTATTGTTTCAACAAGTTTCTTTCAACAGTTTTGTGTTAATTTCTGTCACTATGACAAAAACCTGAGAAAAACAAAGGAAGAAAGGTTCATTTGAGCTCAAAATTTCAAAGGTTTCAGTCTATGGTTGGCTGGCTCCATTGTTTTTAGGTGGTAACAAGATAGAAATACAGAAAGGTGTGGGAGAGGAAAGCACTCCTGTCGTCATGGCAGCCAGGAAGTAAAGAGAGAGGAGAGGAGAGAGAGAGAGAGAGAGAGAGAGAGAGAGGGAGACTCTTGAGTGAGCCTGTGTTAGTGGTTTGCTTTTGTTCCATCCTAGCCCTGAGTGTTGGATTATGCCACCTACTTTCAGGTTGGGGTCTCTGGTCATCCCAGTTCATTGACCTGCATGCCAATAGTTTCTGGAAACACCCTCACAGCCACACCCATGAGTTACTAATCTCCTAGGAGTTTCTCAATCCAATCAAACAGATGATTAAGAAAAACCATCAAAAGTTTGTCAAGAATTTGAAAACACTGACATCAGAATGGCTTGATCAGGAAGTATAGACATTTCAAGCATTAAATCTGTGTATGGAAATACACTCAATATACTCTTTTCTTTTCCTTTTTTTTTTTCTTTGTGATACAGGGTCTCACTATGTAGTACAGGCCGGACTTGCACTTGCTTATGTAGCCCAGGCTGGCCTTGAACTTGTGGTGATCCTCCTACCTCAGCCTCCCAGATGCTGGGATGACAGGCATGTCCCATGATGCTCAGCTTTCATGGTTTTCATTAAAACTTCTGAAATTCTCTATTTGAAAGTTTCATATAAATTTCACATTTTCCTTAATACTTTAGTATTTCATTTTTCTCTTCATAATTATATGATTAAAAATAACCATCTTTCTAACCATGCCCTAGATAGGTGTTCTTAAATTCTCTCCAGTTTACCAATATGCTGCACAAATTTTATGATTTTCTGTTTGTGCTATGATGTGGAAAGGGAAGCACTAACTTCGGGAAACTTGTGTGTGTATTTATGCAGTACGAGGCATGTGCAAGAGTATTTATTGCATTGTTATTTATGAGAGTGAAAAACTGAAACTAACTGAACTAATCTATCAATAAGAGTGGTTGTATACATTGTGATACATTACAGCAAAAGAATGCTATGTGGGATCAGAGAAAAATGAGTAAATCAGAACTACAAATAAAAGCATGGACAAATCTTAGAAACAATGTTCATTAATAATCAACTTGGAAGTTATTGACAGTTTATATAAATTTTTCAAAAATATAAATTTTGCATATTTATGGATATATTCCATTATGATAAAAATTTTTGTTTTGATACCAGGGATCGAATTCAGGACCTCATACTTTAAAACATATATGTGAATGACAAATATCAAAACTAGGACAGTAGGTACCTTAAAGAGTAAGAGAATAGGATCTCCATGTGTTATTCAGGGGTCTTGTTATGGTTTGTGTCTGCATATCCCCCCAAGTGCTCGTGCAGTTATGGGGCAGGCTTCTAGAGTTTATGATTGATTCATGGTCCAGTGTTGGAATTATGGATGTGAGTGCTGCACTCGCCCTGGGCGGAGTGTTTGCATACAATGGAAGAGAGGGAAAGAGGCTGCTTGCCTCCACTTCTCCCATTGTGCTCTTGTTGCTTTTGTTATCTTCTGCTACCTTGAACTGTTGCCCTCTGCCACATGGCACTCTCCCTTGGAGCCAGCTGAGCATGGACTGAAATCTCCACAGATTGTGAGCTAAATAAACCTTTCCTTCCTTAATTTTTGGTGTCAAGTATTTTGTCTCAGCAAAAAGAGAAAAGTAACCAAGACAGGCCTACACTGCTTTTTTTTTTTTTTTTGGTATTTGGAATCAAACTCAGGACCATGCCCTTGCCAAGCAAGGCACAGTACTGCTGAGCTATATCCCAGCCCCTTACACTGTATTTTTAGAATGGTATTTCGTATAAAAAAAAAACTAAAGCAAATATGGCAAAATGTTAGGATTTGGTAGACCCAGAATGTGAGTTTCCCAATGTATTATTCTTCACACTTGCATTCTTGAAACTGTTATGTGAGGGTATATTTTTAGCTAGGGTCTTTAAAAAAAAAATCCTACATCAATGAAAGAATTAAAGATATATGTTCAGAAGGAGAAACAAAGTCATTTTACTGGAAAGGGAAGAGAAATGGGGAAGCAAAATCATTTTACTGGGAAAGGAGAGAAAATAAGATACATAGCTAACTTGTTGGAGTAAGGTAGGGAGCTCAGAGCTGGCACTTGGGGGCTTTTGTTTTAAGTCTCTTTAACTATATGGTGAGAATGAAACTTTGTCCCTTGAGAGTTGTTATTGCTTGATTGGCTATTTTGGGCTCTGAGACACCTGATGTCACCACTGTCCCTTTCATTGCCTATGGGTACATTCTTGGAGAAGCACATTTTTCGTCTCTTTGTGCTGTCCAGTGCTTATCTTGTGAGATTTATAGCAGAGTTACATTCAAGGCGGAGTTAGTAAAAAAGATGCATGTACATTTTAGTGTATTAATGTGGTGAGACAATAAAATATATATGTACTTACAGATACAGGTGCGTGAGTGTATATCTTATAAACTAAGTGAGATTTTATGATACAGTCTTTTCCTCCCCACTCTGTTTCTCTTGTGCTTAACTGAAGATGGAAGGAGGAAGCAGTTGTGTCTTGGTATGAAGTGAGCTCGGACAGCTATATCAGCTCTTTCTCTCTGTTTTAGCTACTTCCTGTCTAGCATGAATTTAACTCTTTGTTTGCCAGAAACCTCATGGAGGCCCTTTAACTTTCCCTGCCCATCCTTTCCCTACATTACAGAATGAAGTAAAACACAAAATATATCCTAAATCTGATCATCCTTCAACACTCCCACGGCTACTGCCACCCTCGCCCTGGATAACTGCAGTTGCCTACTCTTGTTTCCTGGGTTATTCTACTACAATCATTCTCAACAGCCAGAATGACATTCTACAAATATGAATCAAATCTTACTATCTCCCATTCAAAGCCTCTCTGTGGTGTCGTGTCACATTATCCTCAAACTAAGAATTTAGCTCCTTATCACAGAGCACAGACTCTTGTTTCATCTGCCTTGAACCCCTGTTCACTTAGTTTCACAGCCCCTTTTTCCTCCACCATCATTATCCTTCCAAACTGCCCTATTTTCCTTACACAACTTTCTACTACATCCAATTGTATTAATTTATGGATTATGGGTGTAATTGCCCTCTCCTTTCCAGTCTCCACTAGAAAATAAGTTCCTTGAAGTCAAAGACTTCAGTATCTACTATATCCCTTTGCCAAGAACGCTGCCTCATTCCAAGTATGGAAGAAATATTTTCCAAGTGAATAAGTGAGTGTTTTTATTTTCATTGAAAAAGAAGAGAGTAGGTGGTCCTTGATTCAATCCCCAGAACAAAAGTAAATATAAAGAAATGAATAAAGAAATGAAAAGGAAAAACCAAAACAGGAGGAATGTTATTTAAGTGTGTATGGTATAATTAAATATGGTGGATGAAAATTATTCTCCCCCAAATTTTTATATCTAAGATCCACTAAGCACTCACTATGTGCCAGGCATTTCCCAGCACTGGAACCCATACTTTTTGGGATGCATATCAACCTTGGTCTTCTTTTCATAGGCTCTTGCAGACCTATTTGTATAGCGAATCTTACACGCTAGTCAGAGGCGATTCAATTTGGAAACTTTCACTGGGAAAAGCCAGTCCATCAGCCAGGTAAAGCGAACATGTTTTATTCTTGCAAGTTTGAGTTGAGCATTATGCAGGCTAAAAAGTTTGAAGGTAAGTCATGCTAACGGTGGGACACTTTTGAATGAAGAAAACAGCTGCTGAGGTCTCTGAAGTCACTCTGATCTTGTTCAGCATTTTCTTGACAAAATGACATAACTTCCAGTAAAATATCCTCCTTTCATTTTTAAAACAAACGCACTCAGATTTCTTTGTTTTGTTAATGATTCATTGTAATAAAAACAAAAAGCAAACAATCCCTTAGTCAGGAAGCTCAACTAAGGCAGTCCTTTCCATGCGTCGTTTCATTTAATCCCTGCTACACTGGGAGGGCATCACTCTTCCCATTTTACACAGGAAGAAACAAGTCTTGAAAAAATTTAATACCTTTTCTAGAACTACAGAGAAGTAAACGACAGGGCAAGATCCCAAGCCTGGCCTGTGTCCTTCTACAGAGAATCCCTGAACAGCTAGCTACCTAGGGTTGCAGGAAGGGCAGCATTGGTTCAATGGTTTAGAGTATGCTCCAAAATGACACAGTAGGGTAAAGAAAGAAAATTACACAGCAACAGGGCAAAAAAACAAAACACAATATAACCCGCCCCAAACCAGATTATTTGTGGACAAGATCCAGTAAAAACTATTCTTACATATCAGCAATTGTTGGTAGAGAGGTATGCCAATACAGAATGTCTGTATCATTAAAATATTCTTTCTTTCTATTGGCACAGTTAGCAGTTTTAAAAGAATGACAGGACACATGTTTTTAGCAACATGAAAATCAAGTTTTAACAGTGTATATTTAGAGATGGCTGATAGATGACTGTCAGAATATAGTTAGGCAGGTAGATTTCATTCTTGAAAACTCTCTCACATTCCTGTATGTCTAGAGAAGTCAGTTGGATATAAATGAGATTGTGAACACGGAAGTTCAAAGCGGTTAACCCTGGAGGAGCTAGGGAAGAGGAAGGGGTAAGAACTGATGAATTAATGAATGATTTGAAGAAAATAACCAATGAAACAAAAAAGCCTGTGATTAAAAAAAATCATCAAGAAATATCCTTTCTAGGTCTGAGGATGTAACTTGGTTGTAGAATACTTGTCTGGCATGTGCAAAGCCCTGGTTTCATCCCTAGCACTGGGGGGTAAAATCCTTGCTAAAACTGAAAAACTAAGTGGATTAGCTTATTGTTTCCGAACTGAAGTTGGACTGTGTTTTTCTTTACTTTATAAAATAACATGCCTTCAAAAACAAGTGGTAAGTTTCAGGTCTGTTTCATATACATCAAATGATACAATTTTGAATCCACAACTTGGATTTTTTTCTTCTTGGTGCTGTGGGTTGAATAAAGGGAGCCATGCTGCTGAACTTCGGCTTTTCCACTGAGGTTTAACTTCATCACAAGTAACTTTTTAGATACTCATTTAAAAAAGATGAGGCCAGCCAAGTGTGGTGGTATACAGCCGTAATTGCAGCACTCTAGAAAGCTGATGCAGAAGGATCACAAACTAGTGAAACCTTGTCTCAAAAAAATTTTTAAAAGGACTGAGAAGGAAGAAGTGATCAGAAAATGATCAACATTTGATACGTATATGTACCCGTCTCCCAGGATTAATATGAGTACTATAAATTGTGAACACGCACTAAATTTTTTTTTAAAAAAAGGACAGGAGCTGTAACTCAGTGCAAAGGCCCCAGATTCAAACTGCCAGTCCCAAATTTTTAAAAAAATACAGAATCTTGCTATATTGCCCAGGCTGATTTTGAACTTCTGTGATCAAGCTATTCTCCTGGCTCAGCCCCCCAATTAAGCAGTACTACAGATGCACTATCACACCCACCTTTTTATTTGGAAATAATTCAACAATGTTTAAAGAATAAAATTTTTAATGAAAATTTTATACGAGAAAACATGACTTTATAGGGAATGGAGTTCTTACTTCCTCTGTGAATGTTAATAGTTTAGGAAGTAATAAATTGATATTGTAACATAATTATCCAACTTTAAGACTGGTTTCATCCCTCTCTCATCTACAGCTCTATTTTAGAGGCAGTTTTGACTCACAGAGGACATTTAGTAATACTTGAACATAGTTTTGATTTTTACAATTGAGGGGAATAGGTGTTGGTGTCTAGTGGATAGCAGGAAAAAAAGAGTCCTATAATGCACAGGACAACCCGAACATCAAAAGAATTATCTGGCTCCAAATGTGCAAAGTGATGTGGGTGAGAAAGTTGTTCTTGCCTCACACATCCACCTTGAGAAAAATTGAGACACTTAAAAGAAACAACTGACCCTTCTGCCTTAAAGAAATAGCTCTATTTAGAGCAAATGTTAACACAGGGTGAGGAGAGACCAGGGAGGCACTTATATATGCTGGTGAGCAGATGCTATGGGATACCGCAGAAGAATGCTGCAGGTAGAAAGGTGATAAGGTCCCTATCCTAGAAATTCAATTCTGGCAGCAACTCAGGGGTCAGCGGAGTCCTTCCTTCCAGACTTTCTGCACCCTTATCTTCATCAAGGCATGCTCTATAATCTCCTTTCTGATCTCTGCCTGAAATCCACCCAAAGTTCCCTTACTTACTGAAGAATATTTGCATTACATGTAGAATTCTAAGTTGACAAATCTTTTCCTTTTGCTATTTTAAAGATTTGCAGGCATACCTCAGAAATAGTGCAGGTGTGATTCTCTACTATTGCAATAAAGGGAATATTTCAATAAGGCGAATCATACCTTTTTTGCTTCTCAGTGCATATAAAAATTAGGTTTAAGTTGTAGTCTGTTACATCTACAATGACATTATGTCTTTAAAAAGTGCATACTTCAAAAATACTTTACGACTGAAAAATTCCAGGGATGCTGTGAGCCTTCGGTGCGCCATGATCTTCTTACCTCATGCTGATGGCTGCTCACTGATCAGAGCGGTAGTTCCTGAAGGTTGGGGTGGCTGCGGCAACTTTTGAAAATCAGACAACATGACGTTTGCCACACTGAATGACTCTTCCTTTCAGGAGAGATTTCTCAGTAGCATGTGATACCATTTGATAACATTTTACCCATTGTAGAGGTTCTTTCAAAACTGAAGTCAATTCTCTCAAATCCTACCCCTGCTTTGCCAACTTGTTAATGTCATATTCTAAGTCACTGCCAACAGTGCTCACAGCAGCATCATCAGGAGCAGATTCTATTTGAAGAAAGCATTTTCATTCTTCATTTAAAAAGGAGAATCGACACCATAAAGGGCATGAAGGTGCATGTCCGTAATCCTATGGGATGTGGGAGGTGGAGGCAGGAGGACTCTTCAGAGTTTGAGGCCAGCCTGGCCTACACAATGAGACCTTGTTTAAAAAAAAAGGTAAACAAAGAGAATCAACTCACATCCGTTAAAATTTTATCATGAATTATGGCAATTCAATCTCAAATTTATACTGTAGTTCTATTTCCACTATTAAGTTTCTTTTTCTGCTGAAGATCTGAATCCTTCATAGTCATTCATGAGCATTGGCATCAACTTCTTTCATACATCTCATTATGCTGAAAATGTGACCTTCTCCAATGAGTCATGAGTGTTCTCATTGCATCTAAAAAAGTCAATCCTTTCCAGAAGGTTTTCAATTTACTTTGCCAAGATCTATTAGAGGAATCATTATCTGTGCCAGGTATAACCTTAGGAAATGTACTTTAAGATTTGAAAATCAAACTTATTTCTTGATCTGTGCACTGCAGAATGGATGTTTTATTAGTAGGCATGAAGTAGCATTACTCGGAACATATATCTCTATCAGAGCTTTTAGCTGGCCAAGTGCAATGTCAGTGAGAAGAAATATTTTCAAAGTAATCATTTTTTTCCTGAGTAGTGGGTCAGTAAACTTCCCAGGTGTGCTGGTGCATGCCTATAATGCCAGAATATGAAAGGCTGAGGCAGGAGGATCTCTGAGTTCAAAGCCAGCCTGGGCTACAAAGTGAGCTCAAGCCCAGCCTGAACCACATAGTGAAACCCTGTCTCTAAAAGACAAAAAAAAAAAAAAGTTCAGTAAACCATGTTGTAAAAAGATATGCTGTCATCCAGGCTTTATTACAGAACACAGGCAGAAGAGATTTATAATTCTAAAGGGTGTTGGATTTTTGGAATAGTAAGTGAACATTGTCTTAAAATTATCTGATGAATTAAAGTCTAAACTGAATAATAGAGTTTGCCTATCCTTTGAAATTTAGAAGCCAGATGTTGATTTCAACTCTCTAATTTATCGAAGTCCTAGATGGCATCTTCTTCCAATAAGAAGGCTGTTTGACCTATCCTGAAAATCCAATGTTTAGTGTAGACATCATTGCCAATTGTGTTGACATCATTGTCAATTGTGTCTACTTATCTGAGTCGTCCAGATAAGTTGCTGCTGTTTCTGCATCAATACTTGCTGCTTCTACGTGCACATTTAATATTAAGGAATTTGCTTCTTTCCCTAAACCACATGAACCAATATCTGCTAGCTTCAAACTTTTCTTCTGAAGCTTTCTCACCTCTCTTGGCCTTCAGAGATTTAAAGAGAGATGGTGCCTTATTCTGGACTAGGATTTGGCTGAAAGGAATGTTGTGGCTGATTTAGTCTAGTCAGACCGCCAAAGCTTTCTCCATGTCAGCATTAAGGCTGTTTGGTAGCTTACCATCTGCAATCACTGGAGTAGCATTTTAAATTTCTTGCAAGAAACTTTCTCCCCCCCCCCCCGCGCTGCTCCACAGGGGGCCCCACGGCTGCTCCGATGTGGGTCCTGCGGCTACTCCGTAGTGGGCCCCGCGGCTGTGCTGCAGTGGGCCCTGCGGCTGCTCCCCTGCTGCTCTGCAGTGGGCCTGGTGGCTGCTCTGCTGAGGGCCCCGCTCAGGGCACCTCATGGACTGGACCCGCCCCCACCCATAGCACGACGACAGGGTGGAGCCGGGTGGTCCGCTGTGAGCATATGTGCTTTCCCACCTCCAACCATGGCGGCTTGTATACACCCATGTATGTTATAGTATAGTCTGAGGCAGCTATATCTCTTCCCAAGACAAGAGTCCAAGGATATAGATAAACCCAGGAGTACAGTTATTATCACAGGGAAGATGACTGATTGAGTGGTAGGGCAATGGAGATGAGGGAGGACAAAAATTGAACGATCAAATGGGCCATCATCTGTGTAATTGAGTAACAAAGGTGGAGGTAACATTATATAGGACAGCATCCAGAGCTAATTCCCTTCTATGTTCTCTATAATTCTGTATTTCCTCAATTGTTTCTGTATTAACAGAAGTGAAGATAACTTTATATTATACAGCATCCAGTGCAAATTTCCTACTATCTTCTCTACAGTTTGGTATTTCCTTTAATGTTTTTGTGTTAACTAATGTGAAGATAACTATGTAATACAACATCCAGTGCTTGGGCTGGGGATATAGCTCAGTGGAATAAGTGCTTGCCTGGCAAGCACAAGGTCCTAAGTTCAATCCCCAGTACCACAAAAAAAAAAGATTATCAAGGGGCTGGGGATATAGCTCAGTGGAATAAGCGCCTGCCTAGCAAGTGCAGGGTCCTGAGTTTGATCCCTAGTACTGCCAAAAAAAAAAAAAAATCCAGTGCTAATTCCCTGCTATATTCTGTATAACTTTGTATTTTCTGTATTGTTTATGGCTTACTCTGGTTCATATGTCTCCATTCTTTTGTCTTTAAAATAAAATTAAAAAAAAAAAAGAAACTTTCTTTTGCATTCATAACTTGGTGATTTTGGTTTAAGGTCTAGCTTTTGGTCTACTTCAGCTTTTGCCATGCCTTCTTCACTAAACTTAATCATTTCTAGCTTTTGATTTAAAGTGAGAGATTTATGGCTGTTCCTTTCATTTGAGCACTTAAAGGCTATGGTAGATTACTAATCAGCTTACTTCAAATATTGTTTTGTTTCAGAGAACAGGAAGGACCAAGGAGAGGGACAGAAACAAGAGGGGCCAATCAGTGGAGCAGCCAGAAGACATACATTTATTAAGTACACTATCTCATGAGTGCAGTTCACAGTGTCCCATGAAACAATTGCAACAGCAACATCACTGATCACATATCAGCATAACTGTTACAGTAATAATGGGAAAGTTTGAACTGCAAAAATTTCTAAAATAGGACACAGAGACACAAAGTTAGCACACTGTTGGAAAAGCAGTGTTGATAAACTTGTTCACTGCAGGGCTGCCAGGAATCTTCAATTTGCAAAACAAAACACAAAACACAATGTCTGCAAAGTGCAGCACAATAAAATGAGGAAGGCCTATAAATTACACTGGATTATAGATGCTTAATAAATTATAATTATTACTACTTATAAGAAAGTGGTCAGCAATTTCAAACAGTGCCAAGCTGGAGAAAGATAAGTGTAAAGTAATCTACAGTCAGATTTCAAATTTTTCATTTAGGTAGTTTTGTTCACCTGGCAAGAACTGCTTTAAAAGACAAGGGGTGAGATGTGTTGAAAAGTTAATGGAAAGCAAGGAAGAAGATTGTTCTTTCAGAAAGGATACAGTGAATGGGAGCACTGTCTGGTGTGTGAATTGGAGGGTCTGGTAAGAAAGCTCCATCAGACACTGCATTAGGGCCCAAGGGAGGGAGAAAAGAAATCAGTCACTAGGCCGACCAGTACGTCTAAGGAATGCAGCTCTGGGACACCTGACGCCTAAGCAGCCCACTCCTTTCCGGATTGACTCAACCGATCAGTGGTCAGAGATGGACTCTTTATGCAGTCCATCAATGTGAAACTAACATTCAACTAACACTGAATCACTTGGGAGCAGGTGATTCAATCAGTTCTAAAATGTGAACCCTTTCCTTTCTTTTCTTTTGAAGAGACTTGAATATTTTGTTTACTGAGGGGAGAGAATGGGTGGGGAAGGCCAAAGATAATGATGCGGGGATGATTTGGAATAGGAGTCACAGCCAGGCTGGGAGGGGGAGAGAGGAAGGAGACACTGGAGCCCTAGACTTCATGGAGAAAATATGAAGAAATTACAGAAGTACAGGGGAAAATGGAGTAGAGGGAAACGTAGAGCCCACGTTTGTCAGTCGTGATGAAGGATGGTTGATGGAGGTAGGAACGTTCAGGGTCTGCAGTCCAGAAAGGCTCTGAAACCCTCACCAGCAAGGTGTTCATAGCAGAGTTTTCTACTATAAACAATTTCAGGGAACTTCCAAACTTTACCTTGCGGGGAGAGTGTCAAGATATAGACATTGACTCACAAAGGCCCTAGCAACTGCCAAAAGCAAAGACAAAAACTATGGGGCGTAACTTACTGATTTACCATTTCACAGAGCCGGTTAAGAGAATCAAAACAATTACAAACCCTACCCTCGGGCTCTGCCAGTCATCCCCTCTGGGTCTCTTGATTGGTTAGGACCACAGAAGCACTTCGCAGTAAAAGTTCTTAGTTTCACACCGAAGGACCGCATAGAGTCCATCTCTGACCACTGATTGGTTGAGCCAATTCAGAAAGGGGTGGGCTGGTTAAGCGTCCGGTGTCCCGGAGCCGCATTCTCTCGACGTACTGGTCAGTCTAGTAACTGACTTCTTTTCTCCCTCTTGGGCTTTAACGCAGTGTCTGATGGAGCTTTCTTACCAGACCCTCAAATTCGCGCGCCAGGCACGGGAAGCGGTAAGAAAAGCGCGCGAGCGCACAAAAACACTGGACCAGGAACTCCCGTCCCTTGTTGCCGCCGGCGGCGCAGCGCTATGGCAACGGAGTCCTAGCCCCTAACGGCGCAAGCACAGGGAGAAGCCTTAGGCGCCACTGCTAAAAACCAGGGCTGGGCAGGAGGCTGTGATGGAGGAAGAATAAATCTGGGACAGTGGCCGGTTTAGGGGTGGCAATGGGTTTGAGTAAGGGTAGTGTGGGTTTGTGATTGAGGTATCTGTGTCCGAGTGGCAGGTATTAGACAGGCTGGACAGGCTGGAGCTTGACGTGGTCGAAATGAAATTGTGGAAATGCAGGAAAACTATGAGCTGTATTTAGAATTTGAATTCTGCTTCAAACAGGCAGCTACCAAGGCTGGGGATCTTGGGTATTTACACTCTTGGGTTTCCGTTTCTCTGTTTGAAAGTAGAATTGAAGTGTAATCTTTTTCACATGAAGATTACATGAACTTTAGAATACGTTCTGTGGTTTCCTGGGATCTGTATCATCTGCTACTGGACAGCAGTACTTTCTACAACGATGAACATGAATTGAGAGCCTACTAAGCCAGGCACTGGGGCGCTAAAAGCAATGCTGATAATGGGGCTCATTCCTAGAGATCCAGATTTACTAATCTGGGATGGCCCTTTGCAGCCATTTTTTTTTTTTAAAGGTCGCTGGGGAAGATTATGCGTAGCTGAGGTTATGAACCACTGCTCTAATGTCACCTACTGATACAGGAAAATAAAAACTCCCAACCTGAACTATATCTGAGACTAGTTCGTGTTCTCTAAAATTGAAGAATGAATTTTAGAAACAACGGAGGTTAAGAGCAGAATATATTTATTGCGAGAAAGAAAGTTTCTGTCCAAGAGAGGGACAGAAGGGAGGCCGGGAGTGGGTTGTGTCCCCCACCCCACTCTGTCTTTTCTAGAGACTTTTTTAGAGAAAAGCCATGAGGTGAGGCCGGTCCAAGGTAGCGGAAATGGGCAAAACTATAGTCAGCCAATAAAACTGCAAGGATCATTATTCAGGTAAAACTGAGTAAATTGGGATCAAATGGGGGAAGTGAGTCACGTAACAAGCGAGCATGAAAGCAGAGCACGGGGCTTTTCCTGTAAGGGGTTGGGCCGGTGACTTCCTGGCTTTTTGAAGGTGGTTGTTACTTATTTATCAATTCCCGCATTCACACTCGGGGTATGTGGCTGCATTTGTTCAGCCACCTTTGTCTTGAGGCCTGGCCCACAGGTATCTTATCTTTTATGTTGGCTCCTTCGAGGGCCGGCCCTGTCTGACTGCCTATAATATTTCTATCTAACTCAGCTGCCTATAACACAACCTTTAAAAAAAAAAAAAAGGTAACCCTATGTTTGGCCTCCCCTCTACCTATCAACCTCTCTTATTTTTCTCCAAGTTGGAGCAAGTATTTGCCACCCTTGGTACTTGTAATTCCTCACCTATGAATTACACTTAAGCTCATTTCAACTTGAAACTAAATTACATACCCGCATCCGAATATTTTGGGTTGCCTTTAATAAAGCAGATTCCTGGTTCTCATCAAGACTTACTGATTCAGAAACTCTGGAGTAGAATCTTCAAACTTGCATTGTAAGCATGCACTCCAGGTCTGAGGACCACAGCCCAAAATGGTCTCATATATTTTTACGACCTCAAATAGCATCTACATGCCAAACACTCCTCCAGATTAACTATGGACCACTTTACTGAACCCCTAGACCCATGTCCTAGAACCATGGTAATGAACCAATCCACATGTGCTGCAGGGGACATACAGAGCACTCTGTCAGCACACAAGGAAAGTAGCTCTGGTGAGCCAGATCACCCCAGTAGTGTCCCCACAGCTGCACATTCCAGTTTAATTGCATCGTGGGCACTTTGTGATGGATGAGTTTTGGGTTGCAGTTTGGCACTCTAAAAGGTTCACCGTTGCTGTCCTAAAAGATGGAGTACAGGGAAAACAATAAATCATCTGGCTATGGACACAGTCCGTGGGATATCTCAAGTATCTCCATCTTGGCTTGTTCAACCTCTAACTTTTAACTTTCCCTCTAAAACTTGAACCTTTTCCTGTCTTCCCCTAAACTGGGAATGTGAAACCACCATACACTCAATTCCTCAAATCAGAATTCTCAGAGTCATCCATAGCTCCTGATTCCTAGTTCCTTCTGTCCTTCCCAGTGATAGTGATCTTCATAAAATTGTGCTGTTCTCTGACTGGGATCTTTTTGATGGCTTTTCATTAGGCTAACGCCCCAACCTGGACAGGACCTACAAAGCACTGCAATGAATGGCCCACCCTTTGCTTCCAGGCTCTTCCTCACCACTTTCCTCTTTGCCTTGCACAGCTCCAGCTGCATTCTCTAATCTGACCTGGGTCTAAACTCCATACAGTTTGCACTACACAATTCTGTGTTTGATTTGTTATCTGTTGCTCGTGTGTGACAGAATCTCAAAAAGATCTCCTGTGACGTGAAGGCAGAGACCCCAGGCTTATTTTCTGTTTTAGTCCCCAGATGGTACTGAGATCAGTATTTAAGTTTTTCTCTTTGATGGCTGGGTCACTTGGGGTCAAGTGACTATAGGGCTACAGAAAGGAAGAGGAAGGAGGTGGAGGAGGTGATTGGGTGAACTTAACATAGAGAGACTATCTGCGGTATCCACAAGGAACTGTGATCACCTACATTAGCTACTGTATATATTAGGATTTCCCAGATATTTTCTTTTTATTCAGTTGACTTTTGTTTTGAAATTCTTCATGCATTCATACATTCATGAATGCATTATGTTCAATTTGTTTTTATTTTATCAAAGTAATATCAGCATGTACTTTAAATTTTTAGTAGTTAGTAAAACTTAAAAAAATAGTGGAGCCTTCTGCTTCATTCACCCTGCCATTAATTACTATTCCCAGAAGTAACCACTTTGCCTGTTTTTAGAAATTTCTTCAGAAAAAATGCTTATACTTCTGAAGCTTGATTTTTCATTCTCATATGCAGTGTACTTATTTTTATGGAAGATGAGCATTTAACTCTGTTTTATCCCTCCCTTCATCCACTGTCAGCGTGTATTTCCCCTTCCCTATTTTCTCAAGGTAAAGAGAAATTCTACCACAACTTTTGGTAAATCAATTTATAGTACTAATACTGATCTGATCATTTACAGCTGAGCCATTTTGCACACTACGATTACATTTTATTTTCTATTTAACTTCTAGGACAACACTCAATCATATCTTAACAAGGGCCTTATGATGACTTAGTTTCTATATATTTATATCATTTCCTTCCCAAACTTTTTCAAAGATGTCGGTCTTGAATCCATTTGTGTCCAGGGTGAACAGGTCCCGAGAATGAGGTACCCGTGGATGAATAGAAAAGTAAGAGGAAAAAGAAATACAAGAGAGACAAAATTCTGGGATGAGGGGGCTTACAGCCTCTTGGACTGCAGCCTCGAATGGCATCTTCAGTAACCTTTTATTGAGAAAGAACAAAGGAGGCAACTGGGCTAATGGGAGGATATCAACCATTTTAGCATGGACAATACAACTCAATTATCGCAGGCGTGAGACCTGACTAGTTAGCCATCATGTTACCATTCCTTCCTGCATATCACAGCAAAACATTTAGCGTTGACCCTGGGCCTTATAATGCTTTTGCTAGACTTCCTCCAGAACCCAACAATCAAGGCCTGGTGAGGCCTCAGGCAATACATTGAAAGAGTAACTAAAGAATGTCCTTCTCCACATTTTTCCCTTTTTGTTTTGCTGCAATCCTTTGAAGCATCAGTGAGAAGTCCACCAATTATCTTTCCATTTCTCGGAGTTTTCTGGATGAACTTCACTAGACTAAGAGGATCAGGCAGAGTACAATTGTAATACCATATAAAATGACAGTAGAAATTTGGAAAAATAAGAATATAGTCCGAAGTCCATAACAGTCTACATCTAATGATTATACTTTTCTGCTGGATGTCTAAGACCAAGTTAAAGTGAAACTTGTATAAATAAAAATTTAACCCTATGCTATCTGTCAGGGTCAGTTAGGTCTCCTCAGGAATCTGTTTGGAACCAAGTGTAGCATCTCTTGATCTTCTGTCAGTGTCAGATATCTGGATGAGTCACGACCTTTGCTTGACCAAGGTGCTTTCTATGAAAGCCTGAGAGATTTTTTTTCTCTTGGTGACTCTTAGGCACACTAAATATCCCAGAATTACTTTCCTCTGTGGTCCCATAATCTCCTTGATCAAAAAATCAGGACTCAACTAAGTTATACCACAGCAGAGGTTTTCCTTATGTTCTGATCTCAGAGGGTGTAGCCAAAATATTGGCTGTTCTTTGGCACCATATATCTCTCTAATTTTAGGTCTCCAAACTTTAGTTGTTAAACATCCAGCAGAAAAGATTAATGACATAACATTGTATTGGAGGCAGTAAGCTTAATATTACAATCTGATATGAATAGCAAACACTTTAGAATATACAAAAGGAGCCATTATTTTTAACAACCATGGATATACTAATCTTTAAATCCTCCTAGAATGTTAACAGACAATATTTACATATTTTTACACAGAAATTTAGAAATCAAAACATACATAACATTGTTACATGAAAATTATAAATATTATAGTAGTTGAATCTCTGTCCCTGTAGAATGTTAACAGACAACAGATGTATAATTTTACAAAGAAAATTTGAAACCAAAGAGCCATACATAGTATTGTAATGTAACAGGCATGATGACATTTATAAACATTTAAAGACATTTTAAAACACATTTAAATCACATATAAATTTTGGGATAGATTAGCCCTTTTAGTCAGTCAACCCTATCTAATAAATAAGAAGCATTCCTCTAATTTGTTGTCATTAATAGGATGACATAGAAGAAATTTATAACACTGTCTAGGCTGTTTAATATCTAAGTATCTCTAAATGTGGTGGCATATACATACCATATACATGTAAGTTTTTGTCAAAAAATTATCATTTAAATAACTTTATGTTGGTCTGACAGAAACCTCTTATTACAAATATCTGAAGCACAAGAGAAAGGCAGATGTCTAACAATTCCAGTTTTACATTTTAGAATACTTACATTTAGAATTTGTAAGGCATGAACAGATTTTTATATACCATGAAATTAGCAACAACAAATTGTCATTATTTTGTTTCTTAATGTAGTTTTGTACCAAATAACATCTTTTAATCAGAGAACCTTACTATAATTTTTACTGAAAAACTTTCTTCTGACCAAATGACCTAGTTATTGGGATGTCTCCCAAAAGACTATGGAGATCACTGGGGGCTCCTCATTGATGAATAAAGGTTGGCTATTCCTCTATTTACCAACTGGAGTCCTACCCAATAATTTTTCCTCATCCTAAGGACTGTAGTTAAATATCTTAATTTTGATATCATTTAAACCAGCTGGTAACTCAGGTGAAAGCATGCTTTAAAATCTATAACCTAATTGTACTATGAACAAATGATAAAAGAAAAACTGTTGAGCTCAAAAATAAAAGGGGACAGCTGTTCACTAAATGACAAACATGTAAACAACTACACAGAATAAACAAACATCTTTACAAAATCAGAGTGCACTCAAATATATTTTTGACCAAATTAAATTATAATAACTTACAATTTTAGAAATTTATAATTTAAATAGACTAGTCAGATTTTGTTGTCAATTAGCAGAGATCTCTTAGAAAATTTTTGGAAGGATACATTTGCAAACAGAATTAGTACAAATCTCTTGCTACATATTATTAACTTACCTATAAAGTTTTGCAACATTTATGTAGCTGGGGTTTGCTGCCATGATCTTTCTAAATTGACGGGTATCCAAATTTCTGTTCTTTGCTTAGGTATATACTATCTATTTATCTATCTATCTATTTATTTATTTATTTTTCCAGTACCAGGGATCAAACTCAGGACCTTGCGCTTGCCAGGCAAGCGCTTATGCCACTGAGCTATACCCCCAGCCCCAGGTATATACTATCTTTAGAATAATTAAGTGGTATAAAATTGTTTAAACAGGTATAAAAACTACAATCAGTACATCTGAATGAGAGTTCAGAAGCATTCCATTTTGCTTCACCAATCATGATATTGTAAAGAAGATGAACACATGCTTGTGTGTGAGTAGAATTAATTGAAAAAGAGAGTTGAATACTGTTTCCATGTTAAGTACATTATAGCCATCATGGCTAGAAACTTATTACCAGCTGTAGATTCTTGTTCAGTGGAGTCCAGCAGCTTCTCAGCATCATGGATTAATTTCTTAAGTTGTCCCCAGGTTGGGGGTTGTGCTTTCTCAGTGTTCCTGGTTGGTGTCTGGGGATGGTGTTGTAGTGACATCACTTTCATTTCTTCCACTGGAGGATTGAGATCAAATCTGACACTTTTGTGGCTCATGTCAAGGTTTAATTCTTCTAGTAGGTAACCATATTTTTTCTCCTGAGTCTGTAATAATACAAGCAAATCCTCGATCCCAAGTTTGAACAATAACTCTTTCCCAGTGTGAATATCCTTCCAAAAGATAGGTTGCTGTATTGGTTCTGGTGGACACTTAATACAGCTGGCCCCAAATTTTTCTGCTGCTGTAGTGGATGAATCTTTACTAATATCCAAAAGATTTAAAAGTGAATAGGGCTTTATGTAGTAATTGGTGTGGTGAACTTCTATCCCTATCTCCGCCTTTTTGTTTAGCTAACATAAATGTAAGAGTAGCATGTGCCCTTTTAACCATATCTTGTCCTTGAAGATTGTATGAAATGCCAGTATAAAGATTAATATCCCACAGTCACAGAATTGTTGGAAGGAATGGAATGCATAAGCAGGTCCATTGTCAGTTTTAATTGCTTTGGGTTTACCTATATATCAAAACACTCTAGCAAATGACTTTTAGCATGTATTAATTTTTTTCTGATTGTGTAGAGGCCCATATAAAGCCAGAATATGTGTCAATAACAACATGCACAAATCCAAGTTTACAATCATTTGCAATCCAATCATTACAAAGTAGCTGTTTTTATATAAATTAATTGTTAACCGTATATAATATAGGAACCTAGGCAGGACTTGGGAATCCCTTTCATTGTCTAGTATGGAAATCTCTCCAACAGACGCTTCCTAAACTTTTTTTTTTAACCTGAAGGAATTGTCTTTTTGCCACTATTCTTTCATCTTTTGTAAAATTTTAAAAATTTAATTAGTATATATCAACAAGTGAAGTGAAAGGGATTGATTTCCCTTAATGTTTTTGTAATTTGATTTTTCATCATAAATTGAGAAACCTGTATCCGATATTTTGGAAGAGGAAGCCATAATATAACCTCCCTTAATGTAAGAAGACCCATCTGTGAAAGCAGAAGCAATTTTAAATAACTTGCCTGAAGAATAATGACAATTAATAACACCAGAGAAATTAGTCCAAAATCTGGATGGAGCCAATTAATATTACCAAATAGTCTGAAAATCATTTTGGATTGATCTAAACAGTTTGGGTAAATTGTCTGTTGGAATAGGTTCCCAAATATGAAAAGGTTATCAAAGCTTGTACTCTTTGGAGGCCAACATTAGGCTTGTCATTATTTAAATGGAATGTCAAAATTAAATGATTGTTTAAACTGCACTGCTTTTAGATTGTATGTTGAACTTTTATATCTATTTGTAAAATACCAAAGCTTTTTTATGCCAACTTAATTTTGGACTGTAAAATAAGCAATCAGCATTAGGAATCACGAGAGCACCAAAGACTTTTAAATCAGTAGCAAATCCTGTATATGATGTCAAGAAGAAAACTGTAATTAAAACAAGACTCTTTTATTAGCTGTATGAATCTAAAAGGAAGAAAAAATTTTTACTGTAACTCTAAAAGACCAAACCAATCATTGAAATATATATATTTTTTGAGATAAGGGCCAAAATTTTATTTATGAAAATTATGGCTTTTTTTCTTTTTAATTAATCTTTTAAAAATATCTCCCTTATAGTAAATCCTGGAAAATATGATTTGTTCTAAACTAAAGGCAAACTTTTATCTTGGGGATGGAATCAACCTTTTAAATTTATCACCTGAAGGGGATAGTGTAAAAGCCTTTTATTTTTTAAAATTCGCTCTATTCTCTGTGAGGCTTTATTCCTTGTGAAACTATTCCAAAGAGAATGGCATTTTTGCATCTCTCCAGGTCAGCAATTCAGCATCTCCACTATATCAAGAAATACCAATTATACCCTATGGACTTGTAGCTGCCACACCTGGAGGCCATCTATACTTGTGTCTAGGAGTCCTTAAAAATGTTTTTCCTTTAAGTAATCAATTTTATCTCTGAACCCAATAGGTGCCACAGTGTTTTGAGTAGATTGAACCATAACCTTGATTTTTCCTGTATAGTCAGCGTCGGTAACACTAGGCAAAACCTAAAGATCTTTTAAACCAAGACTGCTGTGGCCTAGCAGGAGTCCCCCTGTACCCTGAGACAGCAGTCCATAGTCTTAATACCTGGAATGGGCTCTCATTATGGCCCCTGGATGTCCAGTTTTTTTTCCGAATTCCAAATGCAAGCACTGATTCGAGCCCGAAAAATTTCCAGTGCCAAACTCGGACACAGCCTTGTCTGGGCCTGTGGTGCTGGCGGTGGAGAGAGCCAGGACGCGCTACAGTCATGTCCTGTCCACTGGATTCCTGGCACACATGTTGGTAGCTGGCAGCATGTGCCAGTAGCTGTATCTGGACAGGCCACGCAGACACACAGGTAGTCCCAGCTGGGTTTGCCTAGAACCAGAGCCTGGGGCACTCCCTGAGCACCCCTCCCCCCTTGGGGTGGGGACTTAGTTTTAAAGTACAACTCCCAGCTGAATCCTGTGTGGTTTTAAAACCCCATCTATCCACAAGAGTAAATACAGGAACCATGAAAACAGAAAACATTTTAATATATATCTATGAACATTAGTTTTTATCCTGCAAGATCTCCTGTTCTGATTTAGATTATTTTTGAGACAGAAAATTTCCCATACCCTGATGAAACAATCCAGAGACCAGGCTTACGTGAACTCTTCTCCGGTTCACTGAGCACTGAATTAAATCCCTTTTCCTAGTCTTGAAGACTGCTTTTGTTCTCAGGTCCCTGTTCAGGTGCCATTTGTCGGTCTTGAATCCGTGTTTGTCCAGGGTGAACAGGTCCCGAGAATGAGGTACCCGCAGATGAATAGAAAAGTCAGAGGAAAAAGAAATACAAGAGAGGCAAAATTCTGGGATGACGGGGGCTTACAGCCTCTTGGACTGCAGCCTCGAATGGCATCTTCAGTAACCTTTTATTGAGAAAGAACAAAGGAGGCAACTGGGCTAATGGGAGGCTGTCAACCATTTTAGCATGGACAATACATCTTGATTATCACAGGCGTGAGACCTGACTAGTTAGCCATCATGTTACCATTCCTTCCCGCATATCACAGCAAAGCATTTAGTGTTGACCCTGGGCTTTATAATGCTTTTGCTAGACTTCCTCCAGAACCCAAAAAGCAAGGCCTGATCAGGCCTGAGGCAATACATTAAAAGAATAACTAAAAAATATCCTTCTCTGCACAAAGAACTGTAAAACTACTCTCAGTATGTAATATTCAACTGTAATACTGTTCACTCTCTCTAAGTTCCAAGTTCCTTTTCTGTCCCTTAGCCATCCTTTCTGCATCTCCCTCATCATCCTCTGCGTGGCTGTCCCTCATCATCCTTTCTTCTTTCTCTTTCTGATGTTGGTACACAGCTTGCTTTCTGGAAAATTATTTCACCTCTTGCTGTGTTAGAAATCTTCTTTCTTGGATTCCCAGCTTTCTCCTTTTACCCTATTTTACTTATTTGGCAAAACACATCAATCATTAACTACCCGAGAAAAGATACAAATTCTAATGTGCTAGGGCTGGTAGCACATGACTGTCATCTTCTGGGAAACTGAGGCAGGAGCATCAAAAGTTTGTGAACAGGCTGGGAAATTTAGAAATAATCTATCTAAAAATTTAAAAAAGGCTACAGATATAGCTCCGTGTAAAAGCCCTGGGTTCAATCCCTAGAAGAGAGAGGAACAGAGAGACGAAAGAGAGAGGGAGGGGACAGAGGGAGAGTGAGGGAGAGAGTTTTTTGCAAAAAGGTATGTACAAAACTTTCCATTCACTTACTTAGATTTATAGCTTGTCTGAAATTAATACCCTAGGTTTGAATTTATTTCAACTCAATTGGTAGGACATTGCTGCATTACCCCTTAGCTTTGAACATAACACTAATGATTCTGGTGCTATTCTTTCTCTTTTTCTGTAAAAGCTTTTAGAATCTTAATGTCCCAGAGTTCTGAATTTTCATAATATGGTTTGTTGAGGATCCTTTTTTATTCACAGTGCTAGTATGATGTTGCATACCAGAAATTTCATTAATATCAATGGAATTCATGCCCTCATTCTGAAAAAATTCTTGCATTTTTTCTTTAGATAAGTTTCTTCTCCTTTCTCACTTCCTCCTTCTCCCTCTCTTTTCTCTCTTTCTCTGTCTCTCTCCTTGTCATGTTCACGTTGCCTTTCTGGAAGTCCTATTTGTCGGTATTTGACTTTTAAATTTAGCTTCCAGTTATTCTGTTTCCTATTTTTGTCTCCCTTAGCCAATTCTACTTACTGAATTTTAAATTTCTTCTATAATACTTTTATTTCTATGTTTTTTCTATTGATTATCTCAATGAGTCTTTTTCATGGTATCATATTCTTCTAAGATGCCATGACTCCTACCTCACTGAAGGGATCCCTTCACCTCCCCCCCCCCTCTCCTTTTGCTCCTAGCATTTTGCCTATTTTCACTGAAATTTCTTTTGTATTTTCTCTGTTCCTGTTTTTCATATAGGAAGTCACAAGTCTGTGATGCTTGGCCATCTATTTCTATTTCTTTTCTTTTTCTTTTTTTTTTGTTTTTATTGCCAGGCATGGTAATCCCAGCATTCTGGAGGCTAAGACAGGAGCCTCTAACACAAGTTAGAGGCTAGCATGGGCTACAAAGTGAGTTCAAGGCTAGCCTGGACTACATGAGAGACCTGTCTCAAAAGACCAATAAGAAAAGAAAAACACTTAAAAGCTGCATATTTTAGAAGAAGCTTATCTAATAAAGATGGATTTCTCTATGGAATGCTGAGAGGACCATATAACTTTTCACTAGGGACTCCCCAAATGTCGTTATCTGTAAATATGTTGAGTTTCTTCTGGGAATAAACTTCCAGTCTTCTAGCAATGTAGCAGAGAGATTGTTACCTAATTAAGGTGGGGAGGAATCTGTTATACTGTGTTCAGCCTGCTTCTTACTCTGTGTTTCTTTTTTTAGAGGTCTCTGGTGACTCCAGAGATACCTGGTGTCCTTAGTCTCCATTACTTTCTAGGGTCCTGTCATAAATGTTTGCTTTTTTGTTGATTTCTTCTCCTATAGATACTCGTTTCCTTTATTATTCTTATTTACTTTCCTCTGTCAATTTCATTGACATATATGTCTGTTGTTAGCTCCAGTTCTGAATTTTTTTTTTCTTGATAGATCATAAACTTTTATTCTAATTTTACTGGGAACAGCAACAAATGACTGCTAAAACCCTTTTTATTTAGATATTTATTGAGTGTCTACTGGGGACAAAGAATCATACTAGTTGCTGTTTTAGGAAGTAGATCTGGGAAGTGAATTATTTAACAATGTCTAATGTAGAACTTATATCTGATAGATAATTTTTTGTTGATTTCAAGTTAAGAATTTGTTGTTTATGTGTTCATATATTCAAATTTAGTTATTTGTTTAGATTTGAGAGGCACTGTTGGCTGAGCATGAGAAAGATGCTTTTGTGTTCATATCGTTGTTTGCACTTGATTTACAATGAGGTAGATATGCATGTACTCATTAACTCATACATTCAATAGGTATTGCACAGCGTCCACTCGCTCCAAACGCAATACTAGTGTTTAGAGTCATTTGTGTATCGGCATACTTGACACTGTGACTGTTTGTAGAAGATCCCTCTTCTCTTGGCTTTCATGGAATGCTACTTCCGTTTTCTAGTTCTTCTCTTTTATTCCTGGTCTTCTTGATGAACTTGTCTTTCTCTGCTCCTTAATTTTTTTCTTTTTCTTTGTGTGTGTGTGTGTGTGTACTGGGGATTAAGTCCAAGGCCTTCTCATTAAGCTACATTCCCAGCTCTTCCATATTTTTTTAAATTTTAAATTTTAAATTTTTTAGATAGGGTCTTGCTAAATTATCCTTAGGTTCAACTTGAATTTTACAAGTTCCTGCCTCAGCCTCCCAAAGCGGGAGGGTCAGAAGTGTGTGCCACCATACCCAGTTACATTCTTGTTGCTTTTGGTTTTGAATTTTTCTTTCTTTGCTAGCCTGCTCACCAGATTAATAAATTGCCTCTCACTAATGCCACGAGTATACAACATATCATCCTAGGAAATTGTAATTGAATATTTGTCTGTTGGGTTTTTTGGGGGGCCCACTTCAGTGAATTATAAAATCCTTAAGTGCAAGGCAAGTTTTTTTTTTTCTGCTGGTAAGTTGATTATGCAAAAAATGTGCACATTAAATGTCTGGGTGGTGTATTTGTGATAATTAATTTCGTATGTCAACTTGACTCCATATCTGCAAGAGTGATATGGATCAAAAATATTTGAAAACAAAATTGTGTCTTTACTGGAGATGTATGGGAATTTTTCTTTTCTTTATCACTATAACAATTTACATAGCTATCATATTATATATAAGTAATCTAGAGGTGATTTTAAGTTAGAGCAGTAGGTGTGTAAAACTATACCACTTTATCTCTTACTACATTTTAAATTTAGTGTTTATCTAATCTCTACGCTTCTGCCACTTTCTTTTTCTCAGTCTGAATCTAAGAATCCTATAAAATGATCTAACACCAAACAAGTTGTAAGAAGCAATGATGCAGTGTTTTTAATTTGAGCACCCAATTAAAAACAAATAATCCATGTCAATGCACAAGAATTGTTTTTAAAAAGCTGTAACTGATGCACATGCTCATGAGCGCACACAAAATAATCCTAAAACAGTCATTTTATTTATTCTGATGTGCCGTTATATGTACTTTTTGAAAGTTGGTACTTTGCCTTGGTTGAGCCTTTTATATTAAAAATATAAGTATTAGATTAAGTATTAGGTAATTAATGGGAGGTTGACTTCCTTTCAAAATGAATGCTATTAATTCCTTAGTTTTTATTAGTTGCACTGGCCTCTAAAAACAGTAATTGAAAATTTCATTATAGCAGTGTTTTTCTTTAAAGAATTCAGGCTTTAAAAAAAAGAATTCAGGCTCATTAAGCTTTAACTGTTCAAACATTTAAACATCTATTGAAATACCAATAGATATAAACAATGTATAGTCCTAAATACTAATTAAACAAAATATAAATCACCATAAAGCTAAGCTCAGTTTTAAGTAACTTACATTTTAGATGCTCCGTTCTGCTCTTACATGAGGAAGATTAACTGCTTCACTGCTGACCATGGCTGCAGCTTTGTGGGCACCTTTTAAAGTGCTGTGGCTGCTGCCAAACCACGTTCTTCCTGTACCTGGACCAGGAAAGGGAAACTGACCACACAACCTGGAACACGTTGTTAATGTCACAGTGGTGCTCTTGGAGACTTCCCCTTTGGCTTTTCTTTTTTCTTTCTTTCTTCTTTTAACCATAAACTGAGAATGTACACATGTGAATTTGTATATTCATATTTTAAAATTAATTTTATTGGATATATATATATATATATATATATATATATATAATGATCGCATCATCATAAGGAATTTGGACCTGTGCACAATATATCTTAATTCTTCTTTTTTCCCCATTCCCCTCTTTCCCCTTTATTTACAAAAGTGTTGTTTCCATTTTTTCTTCTCTCTTCTTTCCCTCCCCCTTTCCCTCTCCTTGTTCCCATTTCCACTTGAACCTTTTCTTCCTATTTCCCAATACTTATTATACATTTGGTCCTTATTTATACTTTCAGTTTCTTATGCCAGAGAAACATGCTATATTTAGATATGTGCATCCAATTTATTTCACTTAAGAATATGGTCTCAAGGTATATCTGTTTAGCTAGAAATGTCTCAAGTTTATCCTTCTTTATGGCAGAGTAGTACTTCATTGTATATAAAATCTGTATTTTTTTTTTTAATCATTCATCTGTTGATGGGTATTTGGGCTGTCTCCAAAATTTAGCTTTTACACATTGTGCTGCTATAAACATGAGTGTGCATATATCACTGTGGTGTGATGCTTTAAATGTTTTTAGGGACATACCAAGAAGAGGAATAGCTCAGTCAAATGGAACTTCTAGATTGAGATTTTTGAGGAATCTCCAGATGGATTTCCACAGTGGTTGCACCAGTCACACTCCCACCAGCAGTGGAGAAGTGTTCCTTTCTCTGCACAGCCCATCTAGTATTCATTTTTGGTTAATTTCTTGATAATAGCCATTCTTTCTGGAGTGAGATGGAATCTCAATGTTTTAATTTGTATCTCAAATGAAGAGTGTTTTGAACATTTTTCATATATTTATTTACTCTTTGTACTTCTACATCTGAGAAGTGTCCATTCATTTCATATACCCATTTTTGGACTGCATCTTTAACTTTGATGGATCTGATTTTTTCCAGTTCTTTCTGTATTCTAGAAGAAGTTAGTTCTTTGTCTGAGTAAAAGCTGGCAAAAGTTTTTCCCACATCGTGGGTTGCGTCTTTACTCTGTTGGCGATTTCTTTGCTGTGCAAAAGCTTCTTAATATGGCGCGGGGAGATATATGGGTCTAGGTTTAGTCTTTGTCATGTGGAAAGCCAGTTTTCTCAGCACCATTTATTAAAGAGGCTATCTTTTTTCCAGTGTTTGGCCCCTTTGTCAAATATATAGTGGCTTTGTGTGCTTGGAGTTGGTTTGGCATCTTCTAATTTGTTCCATTGATCCTTGGGTCTGCTTTTTGCAAGTACCATATTGTCTTTTATCATGGCAGCTTTAGAGTATAATTTGAACTCAAGGATTGTGAAGCCCCCTGCCTTTACTTTGATGGCCAGAATTTCTTTTCTTATTCCAGGTCTCTTTTGGTTCCAAATGAATATTAGGATTATTTTCTCCGTTCTGTGAGGTATGCTATTGGCAATTTGATTTGGATTGCATTAAATGTTACAATGTAACAATTTTGGAAATATGGCCATTTTCATTATATTGGTTCTTCCTATCCAAGTACAAGGGATATTTTTCCATTTTCCAATGTCCTTTTCGATCTCTTTTTTCAGATTACTGTAGTTTTCAATGTAGAGATCTTTTATTTCCTTTGTGTGATTGATTCCTAAATATTTTATTTTTTGAATGCGATTGTGAAAGATGTGGTTTTCTTATTAATTTCTCTCTCAGTGAGTGTAAGGATAATTTAACTTCTTCCCTTCCTATTCTTATTCCTTTTTTTCCTATTTAGTTGCTGTGCCGAATGTTTCCAGAACTATATTGAACAGGAGTGGTGATAGTGGGCATCCTTTTCTTGTTCCTGATTTTAGAGTGAAAGCTTTCACTTTTGACTACTTAGTATGATATTGGATGTTGGTTTGTCATAGGTGGCTTTTATCAGGTTGCGATAGAGACCATATATTACAGTTTTCTGTAGGGTTTTTATCATGAATGGACATTGGACTTTGTCAAATGCTTTTTCTGCATCTATGGAAATGATCATATGGTATTTGTCCTTGCTTCTGTGAATATGGTATGTCATCTTTGCTGATTTGGTATATGTTGAACCATCCCTGTGTGCCTGAGATGAATCCTACTTGGTTATTGTGTATAATCTTCTTCATGATTTGCTACATTCTGTTTGCCAGTATCTTATTGAGGATTTTTGTATTTACATTAATTAGAGAGAGTGGCCTGCAGTTCTCTTATTTTTGGTTGGATCCTTCTCTGGTTTTCATATCAGGGTAATGCTTTGAGGAAAGAGTTTGCGGGTATTTCTCCCCTTCCAATTTCATTAAAGAGTTTGAGGAGTAGTGGTATTAGATCTTCCCTAAATTTTTTTGTAGAATTGAGCAGTGAATCTGTCAGGACCTGAGTTTGTTGTTGCTACTATTTAAATTACACTTTCAGTGTCAATGACTGGTATTGGGTTATGTAGAATTTTTGTATCTCCTTGATTCAGCTTTGGTAATTCACATGCATCTAGGAATCTGTCTATTGCTTTGCATTTTCCATCTTATTAGAGTATACTTTCTTGTAGGTAAATATCTTGAAGAATAGGGGTAGGCGGAGAGTTCATGAACAAAAAACCAAACTGCATGTTAAATACTTCAAAGAATCCACAACTGGGATCTCAGTCTACTGAAAAGTTTCTGCACATCTAAAGAAACTGCCAGTAGAGTAAAAAGAAAACCCACAAATTGGGAAAAAATTTAGCTAACTGCCCCTTGGGCAAAGGTTTTATATCTAGAACATATAAAGAATTAAAAAATTCAAAGACCCAAAATGGGCATCAGGGGCTGGGGATATAGCTCAGTGGAATAAGTGCCTGCCTGGCAAGCACAAGGTCCTGAGTTCAATCCCCAGTACCGCAAAAAAAAAAAAAAAAAAAAAAAAAAAAAAAAAAAAAAAAAAAAAAAAAAAAAAAAAAAAAAAAAAAAAAAAAAAAAAAAAAAAAAAAAAAAAAAAAAAAAAAAAAAAAATGGGCATCAGAGATGAACACACAGTTCTCAGATAAAGAAATACAAATGGCAAATAAATACATGAGAAAATGTTCAACATCATTAGTCATTTGAGAAATGCAAATTAAAACAACGCTGAGATTTCATCTCACTCCAATAAGAATGGTTAAGAAACCAACCAATAACAAATGCTGGCGAGGCTGTGGAGAAATAGGAACTCTTTCTCCACAATTTGTGGGAAATGCAGACTGGTGAAACCACTGTGGAAATCAGTTTGGAGATTCCTCAGCAAACTACGTCTGGAGGTTCCATTCAACCCAGCCATTCCCTTTCTGGGTATTTTCCCAGAAGACCTGAAAACATCATATCACAGCAATATATGTGCACTCATGTTTATAACAGTGCAATTTATAATTACTAAATTGTGGAAGCAACCCAAATGTCCATCCACTGAGAAATGGATAAAAAATTGTGGTGCTTTTGTATAATGGAATATTATTAAGCTATAAAGAAAGATAAACTCGAGGCTTTTACAGGTAAATGATCACAACCAGAGATCATACTCATAAGTGAAATAAATCAGACCTGCATGTATAAACAAAGTATTATCTCACTAGTGTAAGAACCTGAAAGAGTGAATAAAAATTAGAAAGTATGACAGACATTGTGAAATGAAAGGAACATGCTCAAAAGTAAAGAGAAACGGGTGAGGAAAAAGACGAAAGAAAGCAAATTATGTATGTATGTATATACAGGGTAGCTAACATAGTTGTTCTACTGACTTCTATTGTTTTACTGAAAAGAACAGGTAATGATTAATTATTTGATCAATCTTGCATGTCTCTATTTGTTTCCTGAGAAACCACTTTGAAGATATCAGTACGTAATACAACAACCATTGTTAATTTCCTACCACTTTGTCTGTAACTCTGTATTGCTAGTATTGTTCTTATGCTATTTTGTAAATGGATGTCTGTTTGTTAATATGTTTTCCTTCTTTTATTTTTAAAATAAATTTTAAAAAAATAGAGTATACTTTCTTGAAGTAGGTACTGATGAGCTGGATTTCCGCAGATCTGTTCTGATTTCACCTTTTCATTCCTTATTGCATGGATTTGTGTTTTTTCCTTTCCATTTTTGACCAGGTTGGCTAAACATTTGTCTTTTATTTTGCAAAGAACCAACTCTTGAATTTATTGATCCTTTGAATTGTCTTAGTCTCAGTTATATTAGTTTCTGTTTTGATTTTTATAATTGTCTCCCTTGTATGTGCTTTGTGTTTAATTTGCTCTTCTTTTTCTTGTAACATTAGGTTATTATTTGAGTGTACTCTTTTTATGATGTGGAAAAGTCTAGTATGTTGTGTTGGCATTACTGTTTAGCTATAAAACTGTTTAATTTCTTCTTTAATTTCTCATTTAATTAATTTAATTTCTCATTGGTTGTTCAGGAGGGTGGTATTTAATTTCCATGTGTTTACACAGGATTTGTGGTTTCTCTTGCTGTTGACTTCCAATTTCATTGCAGTATGATCTGATAATATCCATTGAATAACTTCAATTCTTTTGCATTTACTACATAATGGCAAAATCAGTGAGAAATACTCACAGAAGCTGAGTAGGGAACAAGCAAGTTTTATTTAGCCATGCGGGGAGGACACTCCTCTATAGCCAAGTGGGGAATGTCTCTCTAAACCTTTGTTCTTTGGGGTTTTCATGCATTTACAAGTCCTTTTGATTACCATAGAAACTACATTACTTCTTTTCAGAATTTTACAGAGGTTACAAAGTTAACATTAACCAGGGGTCTTCCAGAGGTCTTATTTGACAAATACCACATGCCTGTTAGTCTGGCAGGATGCAATTACATTTTTGCTCTCCCAACAATTTATCTTATCTACTTGTTCCTCAAGTTAATGACTTGTTCTTGCTTTGTGGGTTTTATGGTTAACTAAATGGGGAAGGTGTGAGGAGTGAGTTCATCTGGAGCTTAAGTGACTTTTAAAATGGAGTTAAGAAATAAAATGGAGTCACCCATGCCACATCTGCCATGTCAGTTTAAGTATATTGTATGACCTAGTATGTGGTCTATTTTGGAGAAAGTTCCATGTGCAACTAGAAGAAAGTGTATTCTGATGTTTTGAGGTAGAACACTCAGTAGACATCTAGTAACAATATTTGTTCAAATGTTTGGTTCAGTTCTAATATTTCATTGTTGATTTTTTTGTCTAGTTGATTTGTCTATTTGTGAGAGTGGGGTATTGAGGTGTTATTACAATTATATTAGTACTTATTTGAGTTTTCGTGTCCATTTATATTTCTTTTACATAGTTGGGTGTGCTGGTATTTGATGCATATATACTTACTATTGTTACCTCTTCCTCTTGGATTGTTCCCTTAACAAGTATGTAGTGATCTTCTTTGTCCCTCTTCATCAGTCTTGGCTTGAAATCCACTTTGTCTGCAAATAGAATAACTATTACATTTTTCTGGGTTGATGTAATGTGGAGTATTGTTTTCCATCCTTTGACTTTTGGTGTATGCATTTCTTTTCAATAAATGTGTTTCTTGTCTGAGCATGTTAGATCTTATTTCTTGATACATCCTGCCAATCCGTTTCTTTTGATTGGTGAATTGAGACCATTAACATTGATTATTATAACTGATAGGTATTGACTTATCCTTGTGATATTGCTTTCCTGTTGTTGGTTTCCTTTATCCCTCTCCATTTAATTGCTTGCCTTGACTGGTGGATTCATTTTATTGGGGTTCATGAAGTTGTAATCCTTGTTACCTCTTTCTAGAATATACTCCCGAACATTTTGGAGAGCTGATTTTGTGGTCATGAATTTCTTCATGTGTTGTTTGTCATGGAAATATCTCATTTCTCCAACAATTTTGAAAGATAGTTTCATGGGGTACATCAATTTGATTTGGAGGTTGTTTTCTTTAGGGTTTGAAATACTTCACTCCAATCTCTCCTTGACCTGAAGGTTTGTGTTGAGAAGTCTGCTGTGATTCTGATGGGCTTTCATTTATAGGTGATTTGTTTCTTTTCTATAATAGCATTTAATATTTTGTTCTTGTGTTGAATTTCTGGAATCTTGACTATTATATGCCCCAGTATAGATATCTTTTGATCATGGCTCATTCTATGTGCCTCTGTATGTCAAATTCTTCTCCCATGTTTGGGACATTTTCTGTGAATAGGTTTTACAATGTCCTTTGTGCTATGTCCTGATTTTTCATTGACTCTGATCCACCTTATGTTATTCTTTGCACCATCTAATGGGTATTGGGTTGATTTTTCATGATCCCTTTCTATTTTTTTCTTACTACTTTTGAGAAGCCCTTCTTTTCATGATCACTAACCACAATCCTGTCTTCAAGATCTGATATTCTGTCCTCCCATTGGTTGGTTCTGCTGTATATACTTTCAATAGGATTTTTATTCTCCTAGATACCTACTTGAATCAGTTTTGTGGATTCCATTTCTTTCCTATGTTGTGCATTCATGGTTTCCATCATTTTGCTAAGCTCCTCTATTTTTTATCTATAGCTACTCTAGATTCAATAACCATGACCTTCATTATGGTCATCATCCTTTAGTTATACAGAAATTATTTCTCACTTCATTTTTTAAAGAGCAGAATATATTTATTAAGGGAAAGAAAGCTTCCGTTCAAGAGAGGGATAGAAGGGGGGCCCGAGTCAGTTGCCTAAGGACCTCATCGTTTTTAGGGACTTTTACAGAGCAAAACCATGAGGTGAGGCAGGTCCAAGGTAGGAGAATTTCATTTTTTGTAGAGCCTCATTCATGTGCTTTGCTACTTCTGCTGTTACTTCAGAGAGTTCAATTGAGTAACTTTTGATTTATTCTACCTCACTGCCCCCTGAGTTTGCCTCAGGCAAGCTAGGGGTCTGCTGTTGCATTCTAGATCTTCTGATTTTCTATTTTTTAAAGTTATTTTCTGCATTGATGCTTATGAATTGCTTATGGTGCATAGCTTTATTACTAGTATTGTCAACTCCTTAGGAAATGACTTCAGAGATATTTTCTGAGTGTGGTTGGCTTTGGCTTTTCAGCCTGTCACAAAATTCTACATCTTTAGTTTATTAGGAATGAGAAGTTGCTGCCCACGTTGCCTAGGCACTAGTTCTTTAGTATTGGATCATAGTATTGTTTATGACTCATAGTCTTGGTCTTGGCATATAAGAAAACACAGCTGATTAGAACATTTATGTCACCTTGGTTAAAGTAGTGCAATCAGTAATAACCACACAATCAAGCACAGGCTAGAAAATAAAACTGTGGTAACTATTAATTTGCCCCTTTTCTCCATATGAGCAAGCCCTATAGTTACATAACAAAAAATTTGTAACTTTCTAGTAGTGGTAACTTCCTAGGAGAGAAAAAAAGAACTGGATAGGAGACTTGTGTGCTATTTCCTACACAGTCTAATGTCACAATCTTTCTAATAATTAATGAAGAAAGCAAGTAAACCACCAGAGTACAAGGAGGCAGTCGCCATGCACTGAACAACTGTGGAGTAGTGTAGGATTCAGAATGTCAGTCTGGGCTGGGTTTGTGGTTTTAGGCTCTGGGTTCAGTGTCCCAAAGGGAAACCCAAAACTGGGAGTCCGTATTGTGCCAGTGAGAGAGTGCCACTGGAAGTTCTCAGGGCAAGTCAGGCCCAAAGTTAATTTTCAGGAGAAAATTTACCTGTAGTCTCAGATGGTCTTGGCCATCAGAGAGGCAATTTTCTTAGCTGGGGTGTTACTGGTGTTGTGTGCTGACTTTAAAGGAGCCCTGGTAGGGCTGGGACTGAAAGAGGCTTGTGACTTTGCAGCAGGATTCACATAGCAGCCTGTGCACCCTCTCCAGCTACCTCTGCTGCTGCCTTTACTAGAGGAGCTGGTGCAGTTTCCTGTGGTGTGCTCTGCCAGTTCCATACAGGGTTTTGCTGAGAGCTGCTCCTCCCCTTCTCCTCCTCCACCTCCTCCACCTCCTCCAGGGCTTCCTCCAGGTCCTGCAAAGCCAATGTTCTTCTGCCTCCTTGTGGACACAGTGCTGAAAGAGATTATCTTTCTTTGCTTGCCTTAGGGTTTGTTGGACTTTGCCAATCAGATCCTGTTGGTCATGTCTTTCTTGGGAGTCGCTATGCTTAGGCATTCTGAAACCATGAGGCCATTTTCTTCCAAGATTCATGCTGCTCTAGCTTTTGATTCTTAAAGTCTCTGTGACAGTGAAGTTTCCACAAATGATCTGCTAGCCCTTGATTGCACATCTGTATGAGAGAGTTGATGAGGTGGGCACTTCTCCAAGACAAGTTGAAGGATACAATCAAGGATGAAGCTCAGCTCATAGATTGCATCCAGGTTGTTGGAGAGAACCTGGCAGCAGTGCTCCTGGAAGGCCATCTGCAGGAGAGATGCAGGGGCAGAACCTGAATAGACTGCTGTTATGGTTGATACATTGTGTCAACTTGGGGAGTCTAGAGATTTGGCTGAGTGACTCAGCAGGAAGCCAGGGTGCTTACTTTGTACACATCCTGAGCCTGTGGGAGAGTAGGGCATGAACCTTGTGTGAGAGGTACACACCCCCTGGGTGGGGGTAGGCTGTTTACAAGGTAAGGGAGAAAAAGAGGCTGCTTGCTGCCATTCTTCTCTTTTGCTGGTTGTTTTTGCTGTGCTCTGCTGCCGTGAACATTTGCCCCCTGCCATGTGCCACTCTGCCTCAGAACCAGCCAAGTATGGACTGAAACCTCCACAAACTGTAAGCTAAATAAACCTTTTCTTCCTTCATTTTGGGCGTTGGGTATTTTGTCTCAGCAACGAGAGAAGTAACCAAGACAACTGGCATCTTGGAGTGAGTTCTGTATGTGCTCCAGCTGACTTTCTGGTCTTTTTCCCGGGGTCTCCGCAGACGGTCTCCTTGAGCCAAGCCCAGATGAGTTCTGCAATGCCTAAGCATGCATTTGGGGTGGGTAACTTGGAGCAGTGGTGCCAAGTTACTCCAGGGGGCTGTAGTAGTACAAGGACAGCAGTGGAGGAGCTGGAGAGCCTCCGCAGAAGGCATGAAGGTGACCGCGGTAGGAAGAAGCATCCCAGGGGGGAGAAGCAGGTGGTGCAAGTCTGGGGCAATTTTGCCTGCTGGCTGTGTTCTGGCAGCAGTTGGGAGACCTCTTGGAGGTCTGGGAGTTCCCACAGCCCTAACTGTGCGGGCTCAGAACTGTTTGCTCTCCATGGGAAAACACCGTGGTCTGGAGTTGCTCCCGTTTACTCATATTGCCTAGTATGTTTTTGTCCATCAGAGCTCTCCTTCTCCTGGCATAATCTGTTGTAGCATGCAAGAAAATCAAGGAATGACAATGTTCTCAGCCTCTAGCCTAGTTTTAATTGATCCAGTCTATATTTTTATTTTTTTGAGAAGAATGTTTTGAAATGTGTGGTAGTAGATACTAAACTGAGTTTCTGAACTGAGCTACATCTTTTGCCACCACCGTACTCTTTTTAAAATTGATACAGCATCTTAGATATAGCCTCTTTCCCTATTGCTCAGTTGCTTAATCTATACTATTACTTAGAATTTCCTCCCTGAGCTTCTCTGATTCTGGGCTCTCTGTCATTGCCACCCACTGTAGTTATGCTTTTATTTTGTATGATACTGATTTGTCCTGAAATATTGTGTTGTGGAATGTTTTTCTTTGTGGATTACCCTACTGCTGCTTTTCTCACAGGTTCCTTTCTTCTTCTGATCTTGAGTGTGGATGATGTAAAAGCTTGGTAGTTTAAATTTTTTCCTTTTCTTTTTTAGTGCTGGGCAGTCACTCTAGCTCCACTATATTTCCAGCCATTAGGGTGGTCTATTTTCCTCCTAAATTTCACTTTGCATCACTAGACTCTGTGTCATTGTTTACTGTATAGGTAGTTGGAGTTCTTCAATGTGTATTATTTAAAATTTTTTATTAGCACATATTTATGATACATAATGTATACGGTCCACTTCAAGAAGATACCAAGGATAGAATAATTGGATCAAATATAGTTTCTTTTTTTTTTTTTTTTTTGCGGTACTGGGGATTGAACTCAGGACCCTGCACTTGCTAGGCAGGTGCTTCCTCCACTGAGCTATATCCCCATCCCAAATATAGTTTCTAATTATAGTGTTTTGAGGAATCTCTCTTCTGATTTGCATAGTGGTTATACTAGCTTTTTCTCTCAGGGATAACTTAGAATAATTAGGAATAATTTAGAAGGGTTCCTTTTTCCCTGAAACCTGGCCAGCACTTGTTTTTTTCATTCTTCATGATAGCCATTCTTTTTTGAGTAAGATGATATCTTAGTGTTGATTTTATTTGCATTTCTCTGAAATATGTTGTTTTTTTATGTACTTATTAGCTATTAATATTTCTTCTGAGAATTGTCTGTTGGTTTCAATTTCCTATTTTATGACTTGATCTTTTATTTTTGGCATTTTATTCAAATTGTGTGAGGCACGAGTTTTTGAAAGTAACATAAGTGGCATAACTCCAAGTATTATTTCGTGTTAGTAAAAATGACATTGTGTGGAAAGTCCTATTGGCTTCAGTAGTGTTTACTTTTATTTTCTGAAGTTCTCCAATTCCATGACCGGTTTATACTCATGATTAAATCAGATGCCTTTCAGTATCTCTTACGTTCCTGAGCATAGTTAATCAACTCTGGCTTTGCATTAAATACCATAAATCTCTTCCTGGATCCATAGAAGTTCCTTTTTATAGTTCTAGTTTTTTCCATGTTGTGCAGCATTTAAAATTTAGGAAATGTCCTGCTTAGAGTGAGGAGGTAATCAGAAAAAAACAAAAACAAATTAGAACCTACATGCTTTTATATGTAAGCTTTTAAGTGTGTATTAGATGCAGGGACTATAGAATTGAATGATAATAAAAACATTTGAAAGCAGAGATGTGTCCTTTTAAACTGTTTTTTTTGAGATGGAAAACTCAATGCAAAATTTAGGTCTTATTACAGAAATTGAAATGAGCTCATGCAAATTAATTTCCATTGCACCCGTAAAAAGGAAATTAAAAGCACTAATGCGACAGGCTGTATATACAGTAACATTTCCTAAATATCTTCTGGGCCTAAAACTGGGAATGATATTCAATGCTTCCTTTTCTTCAGGCTACAGTATCATAGGTTCAATTTTGAATCTGATAATGTAGGCATTTTGTGGCACAATAGCCCACAAAGGAAATGAAGGAAGAAATAAACAAACAGCCAGATTATTGAAGCAGGCAAATTGGATTAGATGAGATTAGATGCTTACTTCTGGGCCTGTTTCCCTTGATAGACAGAAATTAATTGAGCACCTAATTATGTCCATGTGAGGGGAACGCCATTGTCTTACATTGTAAATTGACCATTTGTTGATGACTCATCTTTTAGTTTTTAAGTTTAAAAGATTATTTTACATGCTAATTCAAAGGGCATGGCAGAAAGATGTAGATCTAGGAAACTTTACACCTTTACTTAACAAATTTGTAAAACCACATTCTGTGTTTGATGTAACAGAATCTCATGTTATATATTTAACATTGTGCAGTTGAAAAGTGTCTTGTTATCTCTTTCCTATTTTTACTAAATGTTGAATTTTCATCTAATTTGTTTCAAAGTAAAAGTCACACAATAATTTCAAGGCCAGCTGACCTCAAATATAAGCTGCTTCAGTCTGCTTGGTACAAAAGACTTTTTTTGGTGGGGGAGGTGTACTGGGCATGGAACCCGGCCTTTTGTGCAGTCATGTTGTAATGTAGGGTTTTGCAAGGGGGACAATACAGGACACATATTTTATAAGATTGCTTTATAATAGTTGCCAAAAGAATCATATACAAAGAGAGTGTAGGAAATCTGTCCACACATTAAAGACCAAAGAATATAGCTGAGGGCCTGTATCCCACAGTAGTGTCCTATATGAGTCCAACTGAAGACCTAAAGCCCATAACAATGCCTCTCACAAATCCAGCTAGAGGCCTAGAGCCCACGACACTGCCTTATGCAGGCCTGTATAATGGATCTGCGCTGGGAAGGCCCAAAGGTCAGTGGCAGAAGCTAGAAAGTCTCTGCCAGCAGGATGAAGTGTCTGTGCTAGCAGGCTGGGGGATCTGAACTAGAGGCAGGAAGCAATGCTCAAAGTAAGAACCCGAGCTCCCCCACAAAGTACCACAGCCGTCCTCAGTGACTGTGAGGTCCCGAGCTCCTTCGATGATGAGAACAGCTGAGGTCCTATCAGGAACACCAGTGCAACAAGCTTCTCTAGGAGTGCACCATCTTCCCCTCTGGAGCCAGGAAGCAATGCTCAAGGTAAGGACCAGAGCTCCCTCGAAGTGAGCTGTAGCCCTTCCCAGCAACAACAAGGTCCAGAGCTCTTTCCACGATGAAAACAGCCAAGTTCATCAGGAAAGCCAGCATGACAGGCTTCTCCAGGGGAACTAACAGCTCTCAGGAGCTTCACTTCTCCCGTTCTGCCTCTTGTGCTGCTGGCAACAATCCTCAGGTGGGCCTCCTACACCCAGCACTATGCAGGTTCAGTTCAGCTGGGTGTTACAAGTTGACCACCAATCCACCATGGCACAGAAGCGATCTACCACTAAGCAAAACCCCAACTCCTTATTGTTTTTTGTATTGAAAAAGGGTTTTGATCAATGGCCCAGGCTGGTCTCCAACTTTGAGCTTTGTGCTTCAGCCTCCCAAGTAGCTGAGATGACAGATTTATATCCACTTCCTGGCTCAGAAAATATTATTAGGTGCCCTAATTACTAATAAGAAGCATACTTGACTGAACCAAAAATGTTATATAGATTAGGATTGTGACATACTTCCACTGACCACATCCTTTGACCATCAGTTTTCTTCCTTTCTCCACAGGCCTAATAGTCATGAAGCCAGCTGAGCAGGAACTGAAATCACTGGAACAGTGAACCATTAATAAGCCTTCTCTCCTTGAAGCTGCTATTCTCAGGTCTTCTGTCACACTGATGGAGAACTGACCAACAGTGATTTTAGTAAAACAAAATAAAACAAAACAATATTTTATTCATACTGGAGATCAAACACAAGACCTCTGCACTGATCAGTATCCCTGGCCCTTTTTTAAAGTTTTGAGAGACATTTTCATGAAGCCACTAGCTTAGCCAGGCTGGGCTCAAACTTGTGATTTTCCTGCCTCAGCCTCCAAGAGTGCTAGAATTATAGGCTTATGCTCCCACACCCACTTTATGTTAATCTTTTTATTAAAGTTGGAGCATATTGTTTTCCAGGAATGCAATATAAACTGCACAGTTCTGTCTGATAGGCTATTTATATTAATTAAAGAATACAATCAGTGTTGTTCCAATCACTTCAGGATTTAGAGGTACCTTCATGCCCAGAATTACAGTTTTGCTTTCCTCTTATCCTGATCAAATGTGTCCCCTAGGTCAATGTTGTTTCATCATTAAAACAACTCTCCAGGGATTTTAAAAGTCTGAAGAATGTAATTCTGATGTTGCTCCAGCTCAAGTTTGGTTAGAGTGGCCATGAAACCCACTATCCTACCTGTGGATAATGGGCAACAAAGCTGGATACCCCTACCCGCGTGTCCATGCCAGTGTGTGCACAGAGCACTTCTATATCATAGTGTTGTCTTGCTTTCCCGCCTTGCTCTCCCTCCCTCCCTCCCTCCTCTCTCATTCTGTCCCTCCCCACCCTCCCCTCCCCGTCTCTCGCTGGGGATTGAACCCAGGGCTTCATGCATGCTAGGGATGCACTCTATCATTTGGCAACACGACTGGCCCTTATTTTCCCCTTTTAAACATGTAGTTATGTTGTTCTTTTTCAAATTTGATTTGCACTGTATTCTGTGATGGTCACCTTTATCCAGCAAACAAAATCATGAAATCATTTTGGAACTTGCTAAATTTTATGGAGCACTTCTCTTTCTAATACACTAGGTGGCACTATCAATGAGATAAATGAAATTACAAAGAAGAGAGAAACGATGTTGATGGCCAATGGTAATTTTGACAAGTTTGAAAATGTTCAGTTTTTACCAACAGTAGTTGTATCAACATCTTCAGGAACACAAGAGAAAAGAACCAGAGTCAGTTATCACTGCATAGTGATTCTCAAACTTTTACTATAACCATTGATAAGATATCTTAAATTGGGTACACACACACACACACACACACACACACACACACACACACACACGCATCATGTGCAAAGACAGTGAAAGTGACATAGAACATTACAAGGCTTCCTGCATTCTGTGATAATGGCATTTCATTGAGCTATGCTGTTATAACCCTTTGGGTTGATTTCATGATGTTCAGCTTCAAAAAAAAGTAGTAAGCCTACTAAGAAATAAATATATTCAATTTTAATTAGGTGTACCTTAATGAACTGGAGGTTGAAAAAGAAAATTAAATAAACATTCTAATGCAAAAAATAATGCAAAAAGAAAAAGAACATTCTCTTTGCAAGACTTGGCACCATGCCATTTACTGTGAACAACATTAATATGAATTTAATGATATTTATATTTTCTGGGAAAGAGAAGAGTTACTTTAAATGACATGAGAGAGCAACTTGATAAGAGACTTAAACTACACCCACAGACCAGAAAACTATAGAAACAGTTGACGGGAAAATTTCGTGAAATAGCTGGCTAATTTTGCCTTAACTTGGATCTCAGCTTTTCCTGGGAAAAATGACAGGAGCATAAAAATTAATTAATGCATATTTCATTCAAGTAAAATTCACAGTAACAAATAAATATACTTTAAATGATACATACATAGTAAAAACCATAATACAAAAGGAGTGATTAGCAAATGTTGGCATGGAGAGAAACCATTTGAAAGAACACCCAAGGGGCCTCTAAGATATTGAAGGTGTTCTGGGTCTTAACCAGCGTTGTTTATACTATTTTTTTTTTGTTTATACTATTATTAAATTAGTGGATGCTTTGTACATTCTTTTGTATGAGTTGTGCATTTCACAATAACAAGTAAAATAGCAAAGACGATTACTGTAATTTCCTTTCTGATGCTTTCTCTTTTCTTGGTAATTTGCTTTTAGGTTTGTTAACCTCCCCTAGCTAAAGAGATGTCAAGGACAGAGGAGAGAGTGAACCTATTGTCATTGCTTTACAATAGCTTGTGGTGTATTCCTTAAAGCCCTCTTTAATGTTATCAGATCTGTCCTTGAATTTGAATGTAGGTTGCGTAAATAACAATTGCTAATTAAGTGAGTTCATAAATTCAAAGAGGCATACTTTCAGATAATAGTAGTACCTCCTAGTAGAGGATGGAGCCATGGTGCATTCTCTGCAGTCCTTAAAAATGAAGTTTTAAGCCGGGTGTGGTGGTGAACACGTATATTCCTAGCACTCTGGGAAGCTAAGGCAGAATGATCACAAGTTTAAGCCCAGCGTGGGCAACTGATTAATGTAGTGAAACACTCAAAATTTTAAAAAGGGTTGAGGATGTACCTTAGTGTCAAGGCCTCTGAGTTCAGTCCTCAGTAGCACACTAATGCACACAAAAATCAACTTTCAGAAAAATTTGTGATGACTTGGGAAAATACTTACATACATTTGTGTGTTTGTTATGCAGTGCTAGGGTGCTGAGCATGCTAGGAAAGCACTCTACCATGGAGTTACATCCCCAGTCCTTTCTTTTGTTTTGCAACAAATTCTCACAACATTGTTTTAACTGGCCTCAAACTTACAGTCTTCCTGCTTCAGCTTCCCAAGTAAGCCAGATTACAGCTACTATGCCTGGCTACAAAAATTTTTAAGAAAAAACCTGAATATCAAGTCATATGAGACAACTATTTTGTAATAAGACTTAATGTGATGAAAATGTTTTCTTTCTTTTTTCTTTTCTTGCTGTCATTCATTGTCCCAATTTTCTACATTGGCCACATAAGTATTTTTGTGAATTTGGGCTGAGGGAAGACTGATCATTAATCTATATGGAAGACCATTTTAAAATGGGATTTTCAGAAATACTTTGAGCAATGAGATAAGAACATAACCTGCCAAGGGAATACTCTGAAGGAATAAGCATGTACAGGTCTGCATTTGTGGGTTCAACCAATCAAGGGTCAAAAATATTCAGGAAAAAATTATGTCTGTACTGTACATATGCAAATGTTTTTCTTATCATTATTCCATAAATAACACAATAAGAATTTATATAGTATATAAATTGTATTAGTTCCTATAAGTAACTGTGATGATTAACTTTAACTGTATCAACTTGATTAGTCTGAGAAACACCCAGAGGATTAGTAAAGCGTGTTTCTGGACATGTCTAGGTGGGTCATAGAGGTGTGACTTTGGGTATTTATATGTTGTGATTTCTAGCTTCTTCTTAGCACTATTCATAGCTCTGCTTCCTGGCTGTCATGAACTAAGGAGCTTTGTTCCACCACACCACAGTGACGTTTGTCTTGGAGCCAGCTGATTATGTAGTGAATCTCCTAAAACCATGAACCACTTTAAACCTCTTCTAAGTTGTGAGTGTCAGGTTCTGTGTCTCAGTGATGGAAAAACTAATACCATTGTTTAGAGATGAGTTAGAACATTTGGGAGGATGTGTATAGATTATGTGCAAATACTACACCATTTTATATAAGCATGCATGAATTTAGTGTCTGCGTAAGATAGGAGGGAGTGTGGAATCAGTTCCCTCTGGAGACCAAGGGACAAATGCATTAGGTCCGTGTTATGGTTTAGATCCAGAATGACCCTGAAACTCTCAGGCGCTCTGAGGTGGGGCTTTATACAGGTGACTGGACCTTGGGGTCACTATAGCTGAACCTGATGCAAGCAGGTGGAGCTCGGTCAGAAGAGGTGAGTTACTGGGGGTTACTGACCCAAAAGGGCACACCGCCCCCCTTCACTCTTCTTCATGCTCTCTACTTCCTGACCACCACGATATAAGTGGCTTTCCTCCACCAGATTCCTTTCACAGTGCCATTTCTCTTTGGAACTGGTGGAATGTAGACTGTAACTTCTAAAACAAATCTCTCCTCCCTTAAATTGTAGGTGTTAGGTATTGTGTCTCAACAATGAAACAGTGACTGAGACAGTCTGGCACACTTGTTTAAACATCAGTTGCTGCTGTCCTCCCCCGTACTCCCCTAGCAGTCACTCATCATCTATGTACTGTCTCCCTAGTTTTGCCTTTTCCTGAATGTTGTGTAATTG
Source organism: Dinomys branickii (assembly GCA_004027595.1). Taxonomy (NCBI): domain Eukaryota; kingdom Metazoa; phylum Chordata; class Mammalia; order Rodentia; family Dinomyidae; genus Dinomys; species Dinomys branickii. The sequence goes on from PVLD010006179.1 coordinate 66,159, forward strand.
GAATTACACTTTACATAAGCTTTTCAGATTGGCTTCTTTCAGTTAGTAATAGACATCTAAATTTCCTTCATGTCTTTTCATGTTTTTTTTTTCTTTTGTTTATTGAGACAGGGTTTCACTTTTTGTGACAGCAGTTCAGGCTGGCCTTGAACTCACTTTGTAACCTAAGCTGGCCTTCAACTCACAGCAGTCCTCCTGCCTTAGCCCCTGGAGTGCTGGGATTACAGGTGTGTGCCACCACACACAGCCTTCATAGTTTTCATTAGTGCTGAATAATATTCTATTGTTCAGATGTACCATAGTTTATTTACCCACTCATCAAATGAAAGACATCATGATTATTTCTAGCTTTTAACAACTATGAATAAAATTGCTGTAAACATTCTCATGCAGGTTGTCTTTTGGCCATAAGTTTCCATTTCACTTGGGAAACTAGCAAGTCATATGATTGCTGGATTATAGGGTAAGCATATGTTTAGTTTTATAAGAAAGTGCCAGACTATTTTCCAAAGTGGTTGTACTGTTTTGCATACTTATTGGCAATAGATAAGAGCTTCTGTCACTACATCCTTGCCAGCATTTGTTGACGTGTTTTGGATTTTTCTTATCTCGGTAGTATACACAGTGCTCGATGACATATCAACTTTTATTTGCTTTTCGCATCTGTATATCATCTTTTGTAAGGAAAGGTTCATGTGTTTTAGATATGTGTTGAGTCCCTCTGAATCTTAGGGTCTGCATCTATGGGTTCAATCATGTTTTGTTTTTTGTTGTTGCTGTTTAATTGATGGCAACAGATCTCAAGCCCAAGACTATTTTCCTGTGCTTCTGATCTAGAGCTAGGGATTTTCGTAACTCCTTTCTTGGGTTTGATTAATTTGCTGGAGTGGCTCATGGAACTCAGGCAAACTTTACTTACATTTACTAGTTTATTATAAGTTGTATATTACAAAGGATGTAAACAAAGAGATGTATAAGGCAAGTCATATGGGAAGGGTCATGGAGAGTCCATCCCACACTGGATCTGCCACCTTCCAGTAACCTCCATCCATTCAGATGTCCAGAAGCTCTCCCAACCCTGTGGTTTTAGGGTTTTATGAGGACTTCATTACACAACCATGATTAGTTAAATCACTGGCCATTTGTTATCAACTTAACCTTCAGCTCCTGCAAGTCCCAATCCTCTAACCCTGCTTTGGTGAAGCTACTTAAGTCTCCTGGTATTCTGTCAACTCATTAGCAGGCAAAAAGACCAGCACTCTGAAAACCTCAAGGATTTTAGAAGTTATATGGCAATAACTAGGGATGAAAACCAAGTATGTATTTCAAAAATTACAGAGGAAACAGAAAACCTATTTTTATAGTAATATCTGTCCAAAATGATTCAAATAGAAAGCTTTGTTACTTAAGGTGACACCTTAATAAAAAATGGGTTCTGTCAGCCTACTTAAACAATAAATATTACATAAACCTTTTAATTATGAGTTTGATCATATGATAAAAGTACATCCAAAAATAAAAAAACCAAACAAGAATAGAATGTCCTAGAAGGAACAATGAAATTAAGAAAAAGGTCTTAGAAACTATTGTCTTAAAAAATTTTTGTAAGAAGTTTGAAGACAAACTCATGAAAATTATGCAGAGAAAGAGGGAGAATGAGAGAGAGAAAATACTATAGAAAATAAAAAATTTTTTAAAATGTGTATAGAACAGTCTGTGATGTCCCTTATCCAGGTACTAGGAGTGCTTAAAAACAAACTAGTGAAAATACAGGGAAATAATTTTTCAAAGAAACAGTAAGAGAAATTTTCCAAGAATGGAAGCAAAATTTCAAAGAATTTTCAACTTGGCAGTGGCCTGCACAGTAAATCAAAAAAAGACTTGCACCAAAGAAAAGATGTAATGCAGAATGCCTGTTCATGAGAATGATGCTGTTAAAAACGAGATCCTGAAAGCTGATGGAGAAATATTAAGTTTTTCCAAAAGCTGCATTCATACATTTGAAGTTTTGCTATTCTCTGTGTAGAATGAACTGCAATCAAACTTGATGTGTAAACCATTAGGTGCTAGTACAGATAGCTGAGTTTCAGCCAATCATACAAGGCCATCTGTTCAAATTATGCTCAAATAACACTCGTACAAACTGTAAGCAATGGGGATATCTACCTAACACCTTTCTTTTTATTTTAAAGAGAAAAAACAATAAAATTTCAAAACAAGATAATAGGGAGTAATAATGATTAATACATTGCATATTGTTATTTTTAAATTAGTTGCTTAGAGTATAAGACACAGGCGTTTAATTGTCCAAACAATACTAGCACAAACTTTCTTTTCAAAGAACTAAGAGAAATTAGTAATATAACTATCTTAACTATTTTTTGTGTATGTATATATATATATGTATGTATATATATGTGTATATATATATATATATATATATATATATATATATTTGCTTTTCCCTTCTTTTCTCCTTTCCCACATCCTACTTTTTCTTTCCTTTTAAACAGTTTCTTCCCATTTTACAACATCTGTTGTACATTTTGGATCTTACTTTACTCTTTCAGGTTCTCACACTAGGGAGACAATAAAGTGTTTGCTCATGTGCATCTGGTTTATTTCACTTATGAGTATGGTCTGGAGTTGCATACATTTGCCAATAGAAGTCTCCAGTTTATTCTTTATCATTGAATAGTACTCCATTGTATAAAAAGACCACATTTTTTTATCCATTCCTTGGTTGATGGGCATGTGGGTTGTCTCCCAGATCTAGCTATTACAAATTATGCTGCTATAAACATGGGTGCACATATATTGCTGTGGTATGATGTTTTTAATTCTTCTGGAAAGGTAACTAGAAGTGGAATAGTTGGGTCAAATGGGACCTCCAATCCTAGTTTGTGAGAAATCTCCACAGTGACTTCCATAGTATTTATACCAGTGTACACACCCACCAACGAGGGAGAGAGTTTCTTTATCCTCATAGCACTCCAGCATTTCTTATTGGTTGATTTCTTGATGATAGCTGTTCTTCCTGGGGTGAGATACAATCTCAGTGTTGTTTTAATTTGTGTCTCTTGAATGACCAGTGATGTTGAACATTTTTTCCTATATTTATTTGCTTTTTGTGTTTCTTCATTTGAGAAGTGTGTATTCATCTCTGATGCCCATTTTTGGATTGGGTCTTTAAAACTGGAAGTTCTTTGTATGTTCTCGATAATAATCCTTTGTCTGAGGAATAGCTGGCAAACATTTTTTCCCACATTGTGGGGTGTCTCTTCACTTTGTTGGCAGTTTCTCTTGCTGTGCAAAAGCTTTTTCATAAGATGAGATGCCACTTGTTGATGCATTGTGGTAGTTCCTGTGCTATTGAAATTTTATTGATAAAGTCTTTGCCTATCCCAATGTGTTCAAGAGTTTTATGTATTCTATCTTCCAGCAGATTTAATGTTTCTGTTTTAATATTTAGATCTTTGATCCATTTTGAATTTAGTTTAGTGCATGGTAAAAGATATGGGTCCAGTTTTAATCTTCAGCATATGTGAAGCCAGTTTTTCCAACACTATTTATTGAACAGGCTATCTTTCCACTCGTAAATAATGTATTTGGCATCTTTGTCAAAGATAAAGCAGCTGAATATATCTGGAGTTCTTTCTGTATCTTCTGATCTGCTCTATTGATCTTTGGGTTGGTGTTTTTTTGCCAGTACCATACTGTTCGTTTTTTTTTTTTTTATCATAGTAGCTTTATAAGTATAATTTCTAGTTAGGGAGTGTGATGCCCCAGCCTTGTCTTTGTTTATTGCTCAGAATTGCCTTTGCTATTCTAGGTCTCTTCTGGTTCCAAGTGAATTTTAGGATTGCTTTCTCTAATTCTGTGAGATATGCTGTTGAAATTTTGATTGGAATTGCATTACATCTGTATAACAGTTTTGGAAGGATGGTTATTCACTATACTCTTTTCTTACCCAAGAGTGGGGTTATCTTTCCATTTTCTTATATACACTTGAATCCTTTTTTTCCAGAATACTGTAGTTTTCAATGTAGAGGTCCTTCAGTAGTTTGATTCCTAGGTATTTTGTGTTTTTGGATATTATTGTGAAAGTTGTTGTTTCCCTAAAGTTCTCTCTCAGTGAGTTTGTTATTTGTGTATAAGAAGGCTGTAGATTTTTGAGTGTTGACTTTGTATCCAGCTACACTACCGAATTTTCTCATTAAATCTACCAGTTTTTTAGTGGCATTTTTAGGGTCTTCTATGTAGAGTGTCATGTTATCTGCAAATAATAGTAATTTAACGTCTTCCTTCCCTACCATTATTCCTTTTATTTCTTTCTCTTCTCTGATTGCTCTGGCTGGAGTTTTCAGGGTTATGATGAGAATGGAGACAATGGAGATCCTTGTCTTGTTCCTGACTTTGGAGTGAAAGTTTTCAGTTTTTGTCCGTTTAGTATGATGTTGGCTGTTGGTTTGGCATAGATAGATTTTACAGATTGAGATAAAGACCATCTATTCTGATTTTCTCTAGGTTTTTTTTTTTTTTTATCATGAATGGGTGTTGGACTTTGTCAAAAGCTTTTTCTGCATCTACTGAGATGCTCATTTGGTTTTTGTCCTTTGTTCTATTAATATGGTGTATAACATTTATGGATTAACATATGTTGAGCCATCTCTGCATCTCTGGGATGAATCAAACTTCATCATGGTGCGTATATATTCTTCTTGATGATTTACTGCATTTTCTTTGCCAATATCTTATTTTGTTTTTTTACATCTATGTTTACTAGGGAGATTGGCCAGTAGTTCTCTTTCTTAGTTTGGTCCTTCTCAAGTTTTGGTGTCAGGGTCATGCTTGCTTTCCTTTTAATTTTATTAAGGAGTTTGAGAAGTAGTGATGTTAGGTCTTCTCTAAATTTCTTATAGAATTCAGCAGTGAATCTGTCAAGGCCTGGGCTTTTCTTTGTTGGTAGGTTTTTAATTACACCTTTGATTTCATTGATTGGTATTGGTTTATTTAGGATTTTTATATCTTCTTGATTCAGCTTTGGTAATCCTCATGTATCTAGGAATCTCCATTTTTTTGCATTTTCCATCTTTTTAGCATTAATATAGGTTCTCAAAGTAGGCATAGGTCATCTTCTGAATTTCTGCATGGTGTGTTGTGACTTCATCTTTTTCATTCATGATTTCATGGCTTTGAGTCATTTCCTCTTTTCAATAAAGTTGGCTAAGATTGTGTCAATTTTATTTAATATTTCAAAGAACCAATTATCTGATTCATTGATTCCTTGTATTGTTTTCTTAGACTTCAGTGTGTTAATTTCTTTTCTCCCCTTCACTGCTGCATCTCTCGAGGAGGCCTCTGGGCTGACCAGCAATCACCATGTATCTGCAGATTTGAGTAGCTCCTTTGTTGAAATTTCTCTCCTCACTCTCTCTGGGGGCTTCAGTTTGTGCTTCAGATCCTTCCTGGGTCCAGGGAACCCACTTCTCTCCTCCTTATCTTCCTCAAGTTGCTATATTCCAGAGTCTGGATGGCAACTCTCAAAGAGGCTTTTTCTCTGCTGCGGACCACTCCACCATCTTGGTACTCCCTCTGCACCTCACTGTTGTTTTCTGTATATTGTTTTCTTTTCTGTAGCTATAAGTATAACTAACCACGTGATGGGGCAGGACATTCTGAACCACTGGCGATCTGGACTACTGATTGATTCTTGAGTTCCACATAAAACCAATAATGATCTGAAAAACTAGATTTGTTGCAAATTTGGCTTTTAGCTGAAGAAAGAAACATATTACATATACAGCATCAAGTCTGAGAATGATATGGTGATGTCCTTTCAAACTCTCACATTTAAAGTTGAATAAAGAATAAAGTTGAATAACTTTCAGTCATGTACATTCTCACCATTTACTTCCCCCCATGCATTTTTACTAAAAAAAAAAAGTGTGGTATTAAAATAAGGGAGTGACTGGAAAAAGGGAAGACTTAGTTTCCAGAGAATGCAGTAAAAAAAAAAAGCTGAAGGATAATTGCAGTAAAAGTACCTATAGCAGGCCTAAGTGTCAGCAGTCTATAGCAGAGCGGAAGCTCAGAGGTCCTAGGCAGGAAGCCATGGAGGCATAGTGGACACATTATCAGATGTATTTGATGGTGGGGAAAGGGATATGTGTGTGGGAGTTTGCTAACTACCAGTAGGTATATTGAAACATAAACTAATAAAAATGAGACAGTTTCAAGTAAAACAATTGTTAGATAGAAATGACAAAATAACCACAGTAATTTTTGCCTCAAAGGTAAACAGTATTTACATGGTCCTAATAATATGATCACTAAGGGGCTGGGGATATAGCTCAGTGGAATAAGCGCCTGCCTAGCAAGTGCAGGATCCTGAGTTCGATCCCCAGTACCGCATTCCTACAATCATGCATACATCTTGAAGCTGAGTACTTTGAAGCATGAAATTAGATATCAGCTAAAATAAATAAGGTTGCTTTCTCTAATAGCGAGGTTGACAAACTAGTAGAACTGGGCAGAAAAGTTTTTCTTTAAAAGTGTATTGTAGGATATCACTTTCATCCTTGGAATGAAGGAAATTTGGACACTTGGCACAACATTTACATTATGTTAAGTAAAATAAGCCAAATACAAGGTGGGTGGAATGGCTTGTGTACCTTGTATGAGAACCGCAGGCCCACATGCTGTGGCTCAGGTGTGGTGCACCAATACCTCTCATTGCTCCAGCGCGAGTTTGGACTGCACATTACCATTTTTTTCACCTGAGGGCCAACACCACCAAATAGATCATGTTTTTAAGACTATTAACTAGAGGCCTTTGTATCAGTAGCTCTCAGAAGGAAAGACTGGGCAGTAACTGTTACACAGAAGAAAGTACCTGAAAAATTCCTGGATTCTAGTCCAGAGACTCATTCATTCAACATAACCAAAACCATCAATTGTGCAGTGACCAGAGTGGCAGGGACAGTGGATCCTATGTATAGAAGGCACACCATGAGGCAGCTAATTGGAAATTCAAGTATGGCTGTGTGATTCCTATGACGATGTGTAAAGAATCACTGCCATTTCTCAAGGCCACACATAGAATTGGTACAGATGGAGAATAAGGGTATAGGTGTCTGGGTCTGATCCTGCAGGTCCCTGATGTGGGTTAAAAGCCATTGTGGCAGGAGTTAAACTGACCCAACCAGTTTCCTTGAAAAAAATGTGAAGAAGAAAGTTGAACGAATATTTGAATAGGCAATGGAAGCTGCAATTACATGTCTGTCTGCTGTTCTACTAACTGACTTAAAACTTTTACAAGTAGGATTTGGAGTTGAAAATTGAAAATCCTTGCAGAAGCAGGGATTGGCATTCATCTTCTCATTTTAACAGGAAAAAAATCTAAACATTGCCATTAGTTTACCGAAGCTGTGAGGCCATTTGCCTGTTTTTTGGTAGTGAAAACTAACATTAGAAAGGTCCCTGTATTAAAAAAGGAATCTCTGTCTCTTAGCATAGGAGTGGTTAGGACTGTGTGTAAATAAAAACCAGTACTTGTGGGAGAAAATGGTCAAGTTCGTAAAATTTATGTTATATACATTTTACCGCAATAAAAAGCAACTTGAAAGGAAAAAAATAAGTGCTGTTTGATTTTTAAATATTTATATGTATGTTTTTATTTTATTATAATATTAATTTTTACAAGGTTCTCAATGAATGCCAAAAAACATGCATGTGTCACGAATGTACGTATAGTTTATGATATAACGTGGGCCGCATAGAGGTCTCTTTTACTTTATTTTTTCAGTTCTTTCCTGTGTTATCCTTACATAAAGATAATCATTTTCAATTAAGGGAAGTACTATTGAATACAAGTATTTAAGGAATACAGTTCCGGAGAGTTTGAGCTACAAGGTCACTAAATGTGGTACATTAACACTGTGAGCAGATTCATCCAGTTTGAATCAGGACCCTATTATGCAGGAATTTTTCTTTAATAGCCTCAGCCATTCTCAGTGGCTATAGTCTAAATACTTGCCTGTGCAGTCACCCCTGAATGGTTTATAGGCATTCATCTCTGCACGTAGGTGGGCACTTGGTGGAACTGTCAGTGAACTAAAGATATAGTAGGTGGTAAGTGCCTGTTGTTTCAGCTGTTTTCTGGCTCAGTTTATTTTTGAAATCACTGTCTTTAACCTGTTTGAAGTAGCAGAAGTGTGTGTCTTTGTTTCTTTATAGTTATAAGCAAGAACAGGTCAATTAATTTGGCAGTAAGAACTTCAACTAGTAAAGCACAATCCCAATTTAAATAATTATACCCTAAGTTTACAATTGAGAGGCAGCTTGAAAAAGGAAATGACAGTGGAAAACAACTTTATATATCCTTAGAGACTTCAAACTGTTTCCAGCCTTTAAGTCATGCTGCTTGCTTTTGACAGGTTGCATTTGCCTTCAAGGGTTTATTGCTATAGAAAACACAGTGCTATATCTTGTCCCATCTTTTCATCTTTTTTCACAGTACAAGAGGAAGACAGAAGCACGGCGAAAAAATCTCCTCGTTTTGATTTTGCATTATTTAACTCAAGAAGGGTATGTTATATGATAAATATTTGCCATTGAGTGTTCTTTTTCTCTTATCTCCATTTTTTTATTCACACATCTTCAAAAACAACTAATAGTTTTAGGACAGTTTCATATTTACAGAACTGTGCAAAAAAAGCAAAAAAACTCAGGGAGTTTCCCTGTACGCTCTGCTTTTCCAAAATTTCCTTGTAATTATTGTGATAATTAATTGCAGTGCTGGAGATCATACCCAAAGCCTTGTATATGCCAGGCAAGCAGTCTACCACTGAGCTATACCCTTGACCCCTCTTATTACCATGTTGTAATGATATGGTACATTTGTTACAGCCAGCGAACCAATAATGGTACATTGTTATTAATCCAAGTCCATAATTTACATTAGGGTTTACTCTGTATTGTATATTCGGAGTTTTGGCAAATGCATAATGACAGGGACCCACCATTATAGTATCACGCAGGGGTGTTTCACTGCCCTGATACCCTCTGGACTCCACCCACTTATCCTTCTATTTCCGCCCAGCAACCCCCCACCACATGCTGTGAGCCTCATTTATTCACTTATTTTTAACATGATACATTTGAAAACTTTATTAACATATTTACTAAGTATAAAAACTCGTTGCTTTTTCCCTTCAGGTATTTTTTTCTTTTCCTTCCTCTTCCTTCATCCTTCATCTTCCTCTTCCTCCCTTTCCTCGTTTCTTTCCTCTCTGCTTCCTCCTCCGTTTTCTGTCCTTCTTTCTCTTTTCCTCTTCCTCTCCTTTTTATGGTATTAGTAATAGAACCCTGGGACGTTCTACCACCGCCTTGCGTCTTCCCTCCTAGATAACCAGTTCCAACATTGCATCTTGGAGCAAACTATTCATTCTCACCCCCCCGCCCCGAAGTGACTATGTTGTAACTCTTTAATTAAAAAAAGTGACTGCTTCCATGACATTTTCATGTCAGAATTAGGAGAATGACTTTTTCCTCCCAGGAAATGTGATGAATTTACTGTGATATTACAGTAAAAAAAAATTCTCCACTCCAGTGACTTTGAAACACAGTTTTATAGACACTTCTCTTGATGCTGTCAGGGGTTTTAGTTTTATGGAGGAAATGGCCCCTTTTTCCGTATCACCACCAGTCTCAGACCAGAGCAACAAATGCTGCCCTCCCGTGTGAGCAGGCAGCCATCAGCTGATGCTCAGTTGCTAGGTCTGTATATCCACTCAGAGCAGTGGGGTTGAGGTGAGAGCCAAGCCTCTACTTCCCCATCTGTAATGTGAGTGTGTTCTTGAAGTTGATGGGCCAGGCAGACTGACATGTTCTGCTGGTTGCTCTGTGATTCACCCCTCACCCAAAGCAGGAAACTCTTAAGAGCAGTGCATGAGAATGTGGCAAGTGTCTTCTCTAAAACAGGGATATGGGGTTCATTGTGTTGAGGAGGCCTTCCTCACCTAAACTTAGCAGCAATGCTGTTTCATTTCGAATACCCACCTTGGTCTGCTAACCTGTGACCTTGGACAAGTTTCCCTTGCTTCAGCTCACTTCTCTGTAAAATGGGTGAGAGTTAAGTACCAGCTACTTACTATTGCTACCACATTCAGAATATGCCAGGCTTAGAGTAGGGCCTGACACAAAACAAGCTTGCACATAGAAGCACTTGCTAGTTTTGCAGTGGAGGAGATAGGATTTTTTTTTCCTGGCACTGATCACAGAACCCAGGGCCTTCACACTGAGCTCGATCCCCCAATTGTTTTGTTGGCATTGCTTGACGTAACATGTTGCTAAGTCTCTTATGTTGCTCAAGTTGAGTTCCTTTGCAATCCTCCTTTCTCAGCCTCTCAAAGTGCTGGGATTACGGGCACGCACTACCACACCTGCCTTGCGTTTTATTCTTCAAAGACTAGTTTTCCATGGAATGCTTTCAGAATGCTGCCTTCATGGATTAGTTGAATTATATCAAGCTTGGACTCACTGTGCTAAGCCCCAGAACTGTGAACACAGTATTGACAGATGCTCAATCAGTGGACTGTAATTAGAAAGCACGACAAAGCCATTTACACAAACAATTCTTAATTTTTATTACAATGTACTCTGTGTTCCAGAAACAGCATCAGAAAGAACTCTAACAACAAAAAAGATAAAAGTTTTTATGAGGACTGGCAGAATTTACTCACCTTTAACGAAGTATGCATTTCCCCTCTTTGCCACTAGATGGTGCTGCATCTCATATAAATGAAAATTCTGCTAAAAGTAGATCGTTTCGCTGAAACCTGCGGGGAAAGATGATTTGAATGGATTGCCAAAATGAAAATTGAAGTATAGGCATTTTTAAAGACACGTAGGTTTAAAAAAAGGAGGCTTATCTCTAATGAACGGTTCCATGCTAAAAAATTCAAGGAAGAGGGTAGACTATTGTGGATTGTGTTAGCCAACCACTAAATACTTTGCAGAAAAGGTGATGTAAATAGGATTTGAAAAACGTGTAGAGTGCGGATGGGCAGGTGTAATGGGCAGAGGTGCAGAGGATGAAGGAGCATGACATAAATCAAATGGTTAAATAAACGGAGATCGAGTTTGAAATGAACATGTGAATAAGAATTTGTGAGGGCAGACAGCGGAGGGTCATGGATCCCATTTTTAAAATTTTCCATAACTGCCCTTTCTGGCCTGAGTGATATAGTACCGTCCCACCTGAGTTTTTTTCAGTCATGTTCCCTACTGCCCGCTATTGCACACTTCTACACACGAGTTTTTCTAAAGTACTGTCCTGTTACCATTGGTTAAAAACCAGGAGCAACTCCATAATAGACCTTTAAGCTCAAGCAATGTAATAGAAACATGCAGAATCAGCTTTTTTGTTTTAGTGCTGGAGATTATACCCAGGGCCTTCATACTAAAATATATCCTCAACCTTTTTATTTCAAATTTTGAAACAAAATCTCGCTGAGCTACTAAATGGCCTAGGCTGGGCATTCCTGAGCTTGTGGTTCTCCTCCTTCAGAGTTTCTAAGTACTGGGATTATAGGCATGTACCACATTGTCCAGGTTGCACACTGCTGTAGGTGAAAGTTGTTAGCTTAAAAAATAAGGTGGGTGGGGGAGGCACCAAGATGACACAGTGGTAAGCAGCAGAGAAAGAGCCTTTTTGAGTGTTGCCATTCAGATACTGGGATACAGCGACGTGAGGAAGACAAGAGGGAGAGAAGTGCCTCCCCTGGGCCCAGGAAAGATCTGAAGTGAGAACTGAAGCCCACAGAGAGAGTAAAGGAAGACACTTCAATGATGAGGAAGGAGGTAGCTGGTGGTGCCCTCTCCCTGAGATGGGAGTTACTGTCCAAGGAGGAGCGATTCATACCTACACACACACAGTGACTGCTGGTGATCCCAGAGGCCTCCACAGGAGACACAGCAGTAAAGGGGAGCACTGGATGTGAAGGGTGACACTAGCGGGTGGAGAGTGCTCAGTTATCCCATGGTCATGGTTGGCTGGGTGCCATCTTGGAGAGGGGCCAGCTGAGCTCAGAAGTCAGAGGGCCTGCTGGCTCCATCTAGTGGCTTCCAGTTGGTCTCAGGCCCATGGAAGGTGCTCTGACAGCTGCAGTCTGAATGAGCCTGGTCTTGGCTAGAGATACAAGCTCACTGACATTATCCACTACCTGGCCAAAAAGTTACTGCTGGGTTTCTGGGGTAAATGAACAGAGAGGAGATTGTGTACTAGTGACAGCAGAGACAACCTGGACAGTGGATTTCTCTCTCTCTCTCTCTCTCTCCTTTTTCTCTCTTTCTCTCTCTCTCTCTTGTTTTTTGCTGTAGTGATCATGGTTTTGGTTTTTCTTCTCCTTCATTGTTTGACCATGTTTCTATATGCCTGTAAACATGCTTTCTAGCCTCTTTGTATTTGTGGTTGTTTATATCTGTTCCTTCTTTCTCTTTCCCTCCAGTCTTCTGCATCTGTTTCCCAAAGTTAGTGTGATCCCCCTTTGCCTTCCAGCCTTCTAGTCTCCTCCTGTTCTTCTACCTCTCTGTTTTTTCCCTAACTCCTTCTAAATTTTAATCCCTGAGGGCAAAATTGACATATTAAGGATTTATATACTGCATATATTTTTCTGGTCTGTTTAAATTGTTATGTAACCACAAATGTAGTTCATACAGTTAAAGGTGGCAAATTAATGGTTACCTCAGTTTGTCATTTTCTAGGCTGTGATTGTTGCTACTGTAATTGTTGATGGTACCACTTTAGCCAAAAGTAACATCATTGTTCTAAATAGGTATTCTTCCTGGTAGTCCAAGACTAAGATTGATTAAGGATTGTAGAAAATACTGTGGCACAGTGCCAGAGAATGAGGGGCTGAGCCAAGCAGGTAGCAGCTTCTCATCCCCAACACATTGAAGAGGTAAGATCTTGCAACAGACTCAAAATCCAAAAATCAGCTATACCTGAAGGTAGGTCTGATGAGTAAACCTTTCCTAAAGGTTCTAAATACTAGCAATAAAGCAAACTACCATAGGATATTTACAAGCAGCACCCCAGAAATTAAGTTAAAAAAATGAGAAGACACTTAGACAAGATGCAGCCCCAGACATCCAGTTCATCAAAGGAAACCTATGGAGAAATGAGGAGCAACAATCCAAAAGACATCCACGTGGCTCTCAAAAGTGGTAACAACGAAGGAATTGAATGAGGCTCTAAAAAAAATCAACTAAGAAATAATCTCTCAGATACCTGCAAATATTATGTCCACAAGGAAAACCATGCTTAGTGACTCTAGAGCAGATACAAATTTAAGAAAATAGAAGAGCTTAAGAAAATTGTGGAAGCCATGAATGCTCAGCATAGGAAAGAGAGGAAATTCATAAGACAGATTCAAGCAGATATGCAGGTGAATAAAAATTCCATGGAAGGTATCCACAGCAAAATAAACCAATGTAAGGACAGGATATCAGATATAGCAAACAAGTTTGAGGTTAGTAGTCATGAAAAGAAAGATTCCTTAAAAATAGCAAGGGGCCATGAGAAATCAATCCATGAGCTGCTATGTGAGGCAAAGAAGAATAACTTAAGATAGAGTGGAATCAGTGAAAAAGGAGGATATACTACAAATTATATTTTATATATATATATATATATATATATATATGAAAAAACTATTTAGCCACATCACAGAAGAAAATTTCCTAGTAGGGAGAAAGAATTTGACATACAGTTAAGTGAGGCAATATAGCACTCCAATTAGCCATGATATAAAAAAATATACAGACAGACATATAATACCCAAAATTCCAGGAATTCAACATAAGAATGTAATCTTAAAAGCTGTTAGGGAAAAGAAACAAGTCACTTATAAAGGAACATCCATCCGAATCATAGCTAATTTATGATCACAAGCCCTCAAGTCAAGGAGTGAAGTATTTCAAACTCAAGGAAAATGACCTTCAACCCAGATTGATGTACCTTGCCAGACTATCTTTCAAAACTGATGGAGAAATAAGATACTTCCATGACAAAGAACATGAAGAAATTTATGACAACCAAACCAGCACCCCAAATGTTTTGAAAGAGATAGAAAGAGGTAACAAGGAATACAACTCCATGATCCCCCAATAGAAGGGATCCACCAGGCAAAGTAAAAAATAAAATGGAAGGAAAAGAAGAGGGGAGCCAACAACAGGAAAATAACGTGACAAGGGGAAGTTAATACATATCAGTTATATCCATCAACATTAATGGTCTCAATTCACCAATAAAAAAAATAGACTGGCAGAATGGATAACGAAGCAAGATCCAACAAACAATGTGCTGCATACAAGAAATGCATTTAATTCAAAAAGAAATTCATAGACTGAAAGTTGGAAAACAATACTCCATGCAGCAAGAACCAAGTAAAAAGCAGGGGTAACTATTGTATTTGCAGCCAGTAAAAAACAGGGATAGCTGTTATATTTGCAGACAAAGTGTATTTCATGAGAAGACTGATTAGGAGAAACGAAAATCACTACATCCTCATAAAGGGAAAAATCTAAGAGGAATAGATAATAAACATAAATATATATGCAACAGATACCAGTGTACTCAAGTCTTAACAGACCTTTAAAATCAAATAAGTACTAATATGATTATATTGGAGGATATCAATACCCCACTGTCACAAAAAAGACACGTCAACTGGACAAAAAAAAAATCAACAATGTAACTACAACTGAATTAAACTTTTGAACAAATGGACTTAGTAGCTGTCCACAGAATGTTCCACCCCACAATATCAGAATATACATTCTTCTCAGCTGCACAGGGGATGTTAGGCAAAATAGACACATTAGCTCACATACTAGTTCATAGAACATCCTTAAGTAAATGCAAAGGATTTGAAATTATCCCATGCATATTATCAGACCATAGTACAATGAAATTTGAAATCAATGGCAAAAGAAACCACAAGAACTTCATAAACACATGGAAATTAAATAGCACCCTCCTGAACAACCAATGGGTCACAGATGAAATTAAAGAAGAAATTAGTTTCTACAATTAAATGATAATGACAATATAACATACTGGTGATAGGGCAAGAGAAACTCCATTTTTCTGCTTTTAACTTCACAGTAAGAGAGGTCACTTAAAGTTCACTGAAGCTGTAATTGACACTCCCACACACCCCAGTCTCCTTATCAACTTGCTTAAAAGCAGAGCAAAGCCATAAATTGGGCACAGAACAAATAGCAAATTGGGAAGTAGGTCAAAGGTTAACCCGTGATGGTCATTGGAATTTGGAAGTTGGTTTTCTGACCTCCTGAGAAAAAGGTAAATTTTGCGCTAATTATGTGACATTCTTGGGAAATTCCTGAAAATGAAGTAATGGTTATTATGGAGATTTGAAATGTACTAAAACTGAAGGTGAGACCCAGAGTGGCAGGGATGTCTCTGACTCTGGGTTAGAGATGAGCCATAAGCTGGATACAATAAGGCTGTGTTTGGTAAAAAATTTACAGTTTTCTTGTGAGTATCTATCTCAGTGGACTCACTTGCATTATCACTGGAACTTATGGGACACAATGAAAGTAGTTCTAAGAAGGAAATTTATAACAGTGAATACCCATATCAGGAAAACAGGGCAAGTGCAAATTAACAACTTCATGGTGAACCTCAAACTTCTAGAAACTGAAGAGCAGGCTGAGCCAAAAGCTCATATAAGGGAAGAAATTATAAAGACCAGAGCAGGAATTAACACATTGGAGACTAAGAAAACAATACAAAGAATCAATGAATCAAAGAGTTGGTTCTTTGAAAGATTTAAAAAAAACTCACAAAGCCTTAGCCAACCTTATCAAAAAAGGAAAGAAAAGACTCAAAGCTACACAATTAGGAATGAAAAGGGTGAAATCACAAAAGACCATGCAGAAATCCAGATAATCTATATTTATTTTGAGAACTTGTATTCTAATAATATAGAAAATTCAGAAAAAATGGACAGGTTCCTAGGTACAGGTGAATTACTAAAGCTGAATCAAGAAGATATAAAAATCCTAAATAAACCAATATCAATCAATGAAATCAAAGATGTAATTAAAAACCTACTAACAAGGAAAAGCCCAGGCCTTGACAGATTCACTGGTGAATTCTACAAGAAATTTAGAGAAGACCTAACACCACTACTTCTCAAACTCTTTAATGAAATTGAAAGGGAAGCAATAGTCCCAAATTCATTCCTGGAGGCAAGCATTTCCCTGATAGCAAAACTGGAGAAGGACCAAACTAAGAAAGAGAACTGCAGACCAATCTCTCTAGTGAACATAGATGCAAAAATTCTCAGTAAGATAATGGCAAACAGAATGCAGCAAATAATCAAGAAGATTATACACCATGACCAAGTTCGACTCATGCCAGGAATGCAGGGATGGTTTAACATATGTAAATCCATAAAAGTAACACACCACATTAGTAAAGCAAAGGACAAAAACCAAATGAGCATCTCAATAGATGCAGAAAAAGCTTTTGACAAAGTCCAATGCCCATTCATGGTTAAAAAAAAAAAACCCTACAGAAAATTTGAACAGGTGGTCTTTATCTCAATCTGATAAAACCATGTATGCCAAACCAACAGTCAGCATCATACTAAATGGACAATAATTGAAAGCTTTCACTCTGAAATCAGGAATGAGACAAGGATGTCCACTGTCTCCATTCTTATTCAACATAGTGCTAAAAACTTTAGCCAGAGCGATCCGATAAGAGAAAGAAATAAAAAGAATAAGAATAGGAAAGGAAGAAGTAAAATTACCACTATTTACAGATGACATATTGTACATAAAAGACCCCAACAACTCTACTAAAAACCGCTAGATTTAATAAGCAAATTCAGTAGCATAGCTGGATACAAAGTCAGCACTCAAAAATGTATAGCTTTCCTGTACACTAATAATAAACTCATTGAGAGAGAAATTAGGGAAACAACACCTTTCTCAATAGCATTCAAAAACATGAAATACCTGGTAGTCAATCCAGTGAAGGATGTAAAGACCTCTACATTGAAAACTACAGTACTCTGAAAAAGGGGATTGAAATGTACATAGGAAAATGGAAAGATATCCCTTGCTTCTGGGTAGGAAGAACCAATACGGTGAAAATAGCTATCCTTCCAAAACTGTTATGCAGATGTAATGCAATTCTGATCAAAATTCCAACAGTGTATTTCACAGAATTAGTGAAAACAATCTTAAATTCACTTAGAACCAGAAGAGACCTAGAATAGCAAAGGTAATTCTGGGCAACAAAGGCAAGGCTGGGGACATCTCAATCCCTGACTTGAAATTATGGTGTGAAGCTACTGTGATAAAAACAGCATGATATGGGCAAAAGAAAACAGCCCCAAAGATCAGTGGAACAGATTAGAAGATGCAGAAACAACTCCAGACATATTCAGCCACCTTACCTTTGACAAAAGTGCCAAACACAATCACTGATAGAAAGATAGCCTGTTTAAAAAATGGTGCTGGAAAAACTGTCTCTGTACATGTCAAAGATTAAAACTGGACCTATGTATTTCACGATGCACTAAACTAAATTTGAAATGGATCAAAGATAAAATATTAAATCTGCTGAAAGATAGAACAGGTAAAATTCTTGAACACTGGGATAAGCAAAGACTTTTTGACCAAAACCCCGATCACACAGGAACTATCACAAAAAATGAGTAAGTGGGATCTCATTAAAAAGTTTTGCACAAGAGAAACCAGGGCCAGGGAGATAGCTCAGTGGCACAGCACCTGCCTGGGAAATGCAAGGTCCAAAGCTCCATTTTAGTACAAAACAAACAAATAAACAAGTAAAAACAAGAGAAACCACCAACAGAGCGAAGAGACAACCTACACTGTGAAACAAAAGTGTTTTCTGGTTCTCAGACAAAGGATTACCATCAAGAACACATAAAGAACTAAAAAAAAATCAGACCTCCCAAATTTAAAGACTGAATTCTAAAGTGGGCATCTGAGATGAACACACTCTTCTCAGATGAAGAAATACAAACAGCAAATAAATATATGAAACAATGTTCAACATCAGTGGTCATTCAAGAAATGCAAATTGAAAGAACACTGAGATTCCACCTCACCCTGGAAAGAACGGCTATCATCAAGAAATCAAGTAATAACAAATGCTGGAGGGGCTGTGGGGAGAAAGGAACCCTTCTCCACTGCTGACGGGAGTGTAGACTCGTGCAACCACTGTGGAAATCATTGTGGACGCTTCTCAAAAAACGAGGATTGGAGGTCCTGTTTGACCCAGCTATTCCCCTTCTGGGTATCTTCTCAGAATTATAAATATCATACCACAGAGATATGTGCACCCATGTTTATAACAGTACAATTTGTAATAGCTAAATCTTAGAGACAACACAAATGCCCATCAACCAAGGAATGGATAAAAAAAATGGTGCTTTTATATAGTGGAGCACTACTTAGTTATAAAGAAGAATAAACTGGAGACTTGTAGGTAAATGGATACAACTCAAGACCATACTTATAAGTTAATAAACCAGATGCACATGAGCAAACATTTTATTGTCTCCCTAGCGTGAGAAGCTGAAAGAGTAAATAAGATCCCAAATGTAGAATAGATAATGTAAAATGGGAAGAAACTGTTTAAAAGGAAAGAAAAACCTGGGATGGGGGAAAGGAGAAAAGAAGGAAGGGAAAAGAGAAAAAATACACACACACACACACACACACATACATACACACAAAATGGTTAAGATAGTTGTATTACTAATTTCTCTTAGTTCATTGAAAAGAAAATTTTGTGTTAATATTGTTTGAAAAATTAAATGCCTATATCTTGTACTCTGAGTAACTAAGTTAAAGTTAACAATATACAACCATTGTTACTTTCCTATTATCTTGTTTTGAAATTTTGGGTTTTTTTTCTTTAAAATAAAAAAAAATAATTATGGTGTAAAATTCTCATAAAAAATAAGTTGGGCCAAGGATATAGCTCAGCAGCACAGTGCCTGCCTGGCAAGCTCAATGTCCTGAGTTTGATTCTTGTACTCTTCCCCCAAAGTTAATAGCAAAGAAATAAGCCCTGGCAGGTCTTTTTAGTTTCAGAAGGTTTTGAAACAAAGCCCTTGCTTCTAATGCTAAGACCAATTACACTGGATAGCCAGACCGCTGAACACTTTAAAATGAAAGGAAAAACAGAGGTCACAGTGCTACAGAATCTTTAGTGTAACATGTGACTGACTAAAATTTTATAAGAAATAATACACCCAAGATGATACCTACTTATAGTAAATTTTCTTGATGATGATCATAGACATCCTTGGAATTTCCTTCTAAAATTCCTTCCCCTTTTAGGGTTGAACTTAGATTTTATCAATTGTCAAATGTTACCTGAAATGAAAACTGATGAGTACAGAGGTAATCAGGTTAGGCAAATACTCATGTTGGCTGATCATAAATAAAGGTAATGGATAAGATATTTTCTTAGTGGATCTACTCATTTGAGTTTAAAATACTTCCAAAATCGTTTTGAACAGTGATGACATGACTAGAATAATTAGGTAGCTTCCACAGTTAGCTGCTTTGCAAAACAATGTTTGGATATGTGTATTGTATGAAATGTTCTTTACTGTGCATGAAACTCTCATGTACACTAGCTTTCATTTAATGTACTATTTATTTATTTATTTATTTATTTTTTTTCCGGGATCGGGGATCGAACTCAGGGCCTTAGTGCTTAGCGGCAAGCACTTAGCCCACTGAGCTGTACCTCCAGCCCTTAATGTACTATTTAATATAGGTTTTCTCTTTGTGTTGAATCTCTTTGGACTTGTTAAGACTGTTTGCCTTGAGCCGGGTGTGGTGGCACACATCTGTAATCCCAGCACTCAAGGAGGCAGAGGCAGGAGGATTGTTGCAAGTTTGAGACCAGCCTGGGCTACAAAGTGAGCTCAAGGCCAGCCTGAACTGCATAGCGAGACCCTGTCTAAAAAAAAAAAAAAAAAAAAAAAAAAGACTGCTTGCCTTTATTCATTATACCCAGAGTTAATTTTTTTTCTTCTATAAACTTCCAGATATATTGATACAGCCCATACGTTGGAGCAAGAAACTCAGTTGGGGTTACAGCGCTTTGAAGTTTGTGACAACATTGACCTTGAAACCATTTTGATGGAATATGAGAGCTATTATTTTATAAAATTCCAGAAATACCCCAAAATTGTTAAGAAGGCATCAGATACAGGTACATGACTACTCTCTAGAAATAAGGTTTTAATCTCATCATTAAAAATGGTTTTATCTTATTCTCAGATGGTACCCCTCACCCTGCACTGTAACAGACCAGAAAGATCATGCATCCTCTCCTAGACCCAGAGCAGAAAACTTAAACATGATGGCCAGGATATTGACGACTCTTTAGTCATGTTGGCATTTCCTTGAAAAATATATGCGTTAGAGGGGTGAAGGCAAAGCCTCAGGGTATTGCAGGTACTCTTTAGAAGATGAGCATTAAGTTCTTCAGAGCTAACGGTTTTGGAAGAGGATAAATGACAAAAGATTTTTTGTTAGGAAGAATTATTATCTATCTTGAAAATAACATGAAAACGAGTATTGGTGAAGCTAATAGCTCATGTATAGATAATGAAATGCTTTTGAAAGCCATCAATCCAGATCATGATCAATATAATGCAAAAACCCAGTATAGGTTAACAGTCAAGGAGGCTGGCTGGAGGGAAGATCTAAAGCCAGGGCCTTAGGTTATGTAGTAACATTGACTTAGAAGTCTGTAAATGGGGGAAGTAATTATAAACCAAGGGAGATCATTGTCCTGTTTACAAGGCACTTGTGAAGCCACAGACTTTAACATTTCATGTAGGGACCAGGAAACAAGTGGAACATCAATTAAAAATAGCCAGGGCTGAATCTCAGAGGTGGAAGGGTTCTAAGAGATATTTAATCTGAGCTCCTTTCCAGTGCAGGCTTCAGAGATTACTCATTTGGCTAGTTGCTGGATGTGGGCCTTGAGAAAGCACTGATTCTGCAGCCCAGAGCCTCATGCACTGACCTGATCAGTTACAGTTACTGGCCTGATCTAATTTCTAGATGGCTCATCTTGGTACTCACATTTTCCTGTGAGACTGGACATAGAATGTCTTTATTTTAGAGTAAATTGGCCCGATATGACTCAGTAGTGTTCCCTGCCAGACACATAATCATTGCGGGGTCCTGTATACCTCAGGAAAATGGTGTCACATGCATAGTCCCGAGCATGTTTACCAAGGCCTGGGCGTCTTTCTCTGAGTGGAGAGGCTTGGGAACATTGGACCTCTTTCTTTTCTCTGGAAATTTCAATTCTCTCTTGATTACTATACCTAAGCTCAGGTTCAAAAGCTGTAACCCTAATTTTAAGAACAAGGCTATAAAAAGGGAAACCTATCTGAAAAATTACTTTTTCTCTCTTAAAATTAAACTCTTTCCTTTTTTCCCCAATTTTTTTTGTCACAGAAGAAAATAATTTACTGCCAAGAAGTGGAGGGAAGACCAAAAGGTAAAATGAATGGTAATTTATCTTGATCAACTCAACCCTAAGAATTAGTGGGATCCTTTTCCATAGGATTCTTCAGTGTACTTCCATGACTATCGAGCGGCAATACCATCTGTGGCCTTGCAAACTTTGTGGGGCAAGCCATGGTGTCCCCTCAGATTATAGCCATCTAGGACTTGGGTCATTGTCTTTCACATCTCCCTGTTTGCAGAAAATAACTGCAAGTAGAGATGCTGTCTGTCTGGGCCACGTGGCATGAGAAGTTTGAACCTCAGAAGTTAAAAGACCAAAGCTCAGTTGCTGGCCCTGCTCTTTTAAGCAATTTTCTGGCACATAGTGAGTTCCTAGCAATTGTGAGCACACAATCAATCTTATTTATTTATTTATTTGTTTGTTTTTGTGGTATTGGGGATTGAACCTAGGGCCCTTACACTTTTTAATTTTTTTTATTATTATTTTGAGATGCACTAAGATGCCCAAGCTGGGCTCAAACTTTTAATCCTGTCACAGCTTCCTAGAGTGCTGAGATATTTTCCCTTTTAAAACAGTATCTGTCATTTTTCTGTACACTGTGTGAAAACAACCAGCAATCCAAGAGATCAAGGGCACGGACCGCCGCTGTGCTGGTCTGTGTGGACCTGGCCTTTCTTGCCTTTCCCTTGGTTTTCCCTAGACTCACAGCTCAGCCTCTTTGGGACCTGGGGTACCTGATGGGAACCACCTCTGTGCCTTGACTCTTCTAGGTGGACACATCCTCTCACAAGGCCCCCAGTCCTGCCCTGGTATTCTCCCTATTCCTCATTCCCATGCCCAACACATATACCCTTGGTACGGCTATGAAGAAATACCCAGGGATGCCAGGGTGCTCCTTCTGAGAATGGCCAACTTTGCAGCTGTAGGAACTGTGGATTTAGGCTATCATAATGAAGCCTATACCTCAGGAGTTTCTGTAGGAGACACGCAGACACTCTAGACAGTGAATAAACTCTTGGAATGTAATTGAAAAAAGAAAACTTAGATTGAGATCACAAACAACTTACTAGGCTTCAAGAGGTGTGAATTCTATGTGCCCTACCCAGTCACCCACTGTTGCAAATCCAGTTCCCCACCTACAGCCTCAGAAGGAAGGGAGCAGGATGCATCCACATTGCTCATAGCAATTGTGGTTATCAGGCTAGACCCTGAGTAGCATCCGAGACTACCAGGACAGACAGGATTGAAGCAAACAGGGAAGAGTCCCCTTTTGTTCCCCACACAGGTTCTTCCTCTCACTGGCTCTCATATTTTTGCGTGGTAGAGATATTTTAAGACCAAATTTGGTGTCTAATTAGGAGAATGTAGCGAACAGGTCTATTTTGCCCTTACAATGATATATAATGCATGTAGAAAATCAGGTGCAGTGCTCTGTAACCACCACCACATGCAGTCTTCCAGCTGGCTTCCTTTGAGCCTTCCCAGTCAGCAGTCCCTGCCTTCACCAGAGTTAGTACTCTGATTTCTACCCCTACCAGTTGGTTTTGCTCCAAGTGAACAGTACTTGATGGAGAGTTGTTTGGCCCCTAAGAATGATCTGTGACAACAGACATGGGTAAATTTTGCTTTCCTCCCACAAGTCCTTTTTGATGTTTACTGCTCACATAGTGAGCAGTGATTGTGTGATTCACATTAACAGGCTGAGAGGTATTCCCAGTAGGAAAGGTATGTCCAGTTCACTGGACTAAAACCCCAGACAAATCCCTATATAGTCTTAATATTTCTTAATTTGAATAGGATGGCTCCTTTTGCCCCACTACCCATAGTTCCCCTGGTCTGAGGCTCTTAGGGAGCGTGGCAGGAAACAATGGAAGGGGTCTTGTAAAACAGTACATCTAGAGCACTAAAGCCGTCTGCCACAGGGGTGAAGCGCTGTAGTGTAAAGGAGAAATGAAGAGGGGGAAGTAGGGCTTCTAGGAGTGGGTGGCTCCTCTACCCCGGTTTTGCAGGAGCCCAGTGAATAGCCTGGAGGGAGACAGGGCCAGGAGGGATGAAGACGGCACAGACAGAGAGCCCTACTGTGGTGTATCTGCCTGTCTTGGAAGAATGCCTTCCACATCCTTCAGATGCGCTGCACTCGTTCACTAGTAGTTTACTACTAATTAAGTCGTGAGAATAATTTTTGTAAGGCTTTTGTTCCTTTCTTTAGAGTGATGAATGACAGTTGTCAAAACCTCCCCAAGATCAACCACCAGAGGCCAAGATCCAAAGCCACAACAGGGAAGACAAGGGACACCAAGCCTCTCAATAAGGAGCCACCTAAACAGGTCAGGATGACTTTGTTCATATCACATTTGACCGAGAAATAGCTCCAAGGAAAAGGTCACATTTGTTTGTTTTAAAAATTGCTACATGATTTAGCTCAACTGTGGAATTCTTTGAAAAGTTGTAGAATGTGTAGTATGCTAGATTTCCTCTGGTCTGAGTGCAGGACAATGGCCTCAGGGTGGTGGGGCCTGGCTTCAGCAGAGCTTACACCTCTCAGCTGGGGTGCCTGCAGGTGAGCGGTCTTCCTGTCCCAAAGTATATCCCTGGGCTGCTTAGTGCAGGCTGCAAGAGAATCAGGTGTGAGTGGGTCTTATTGCCTCCTGCTGGGCTTCTCCAAAGTACACATAGTTGGTCTTCACTTTTCTTTGCATTGTACTTTCTAGAGAAGGAGAGGGCAGTCAGAGAAGAGAGCTCATTAGGCAGGTGGGTGAAGTCCCAGCAAGAGATGCATACCAAGGTTCTTCTTACCAGGAACAAAATGTTTCAGGCCTCAAAGGAAAGAAGGCCAGGGAAACTGAGAAAAACAGTAGAAAGAATTAATGTCAAAGATTCTTGGCCAGATAGAAAGGAATGATTATGAAACTCAGCCAGTCAAAATAACTCCTCATCCTCAAGCAGGGTAGAGGGAGGTGAGGTAGATGAGTCCCCGGGAGGCTGGCTGATTTTGCTGATTCTCCAGCCTTGGTGACAAGGGGAAAGATGAGTCCGCAAGTGGAAGAGGTTGAGGCACAGCTCTTTGCTCCAGCATATGTGCTGGTGTCTTTTTTAGCATTCCAGGGACAGCTCCTCCATCATGGTACAGGTGGAGAGTTTATTCATCTTATTGGGTTTGTACAAAAGTGGAGATAACATACATGGCTCCCCATGTACAGAATTGGGATCCAGCGTGTGCGGAGTAGGGGAATTGGCAGCTACAATTGGCATCTCTCAGTTGCTTCCACAGCTGACCTCTCACGGTCTTCCTCTTTCTCCAGGAGAGTGTCAATAGTACTCGTGTGGAGAGTGCTGACTTTGGTTTAAATATATCAAGAATCCACAGGGACAATGGAGAGGAAAATGCCAACCCACAAAGAGTAAGTGGCACTCAGGATCCTAACAGTGAAAAAAGAATTAGTTTTAAAAATACAAAGGTTGGCTGGGAGGTAAACTGGGATGAGCCCTGGGTGATAATCAAAGTGGGTTCTGATCTGGCATCTCTTTTCTGGAAGAATGGTCTGGAATGAGCTGCCCCATTTCTTAGGAGTTCAGTGTCCTCATTTGTAATTTAAATTGGAAATTGGAAGTGATGGCTGATAGGTTCCTGCCTAGGTATGAACTGCTGTATTATTATGGTGGTGGTGTTCTAACATGACTGAAGGCCAAAACAACACTTAATCTTCCCAATGACCACCCCCCCTTTCTCTTCCCTTCCGCCCAGAGTACAGTTTCCTTGTGCCCTTCCTGTACCCGCAAAGAAATCCCCAGTCAGCTCTTGCCCTGCCACGAAGCCCACCCCTCAAGCTCTGCCCCTAGCAGAGTCTTTATGAACCCCAGCCCCCTTGTCTAGCCCCAGAGGAGTCCGGCATGGCGCGCTGCCCTCTCCTCTCCATGTCCAGAGTAAAGGCCTTCTTTCCTGTCTGTGTTCTTTTCCTGCCCCGGAAGCCTAACATTGGCTTTCTGTGTTTCTTTCATCATGAAGATTGTGTGATTAACATAATAAACATTGGCTGGCCACGGAGCATTATTTAATGAGCTGTGGCCATACACTCGCTCTTTTCAGCCCTGTCAGGACTAAATGATGACTAGCGTCACTCTTCTCTTTGGAGATGTGTCTCCAGGTATAATTCTGTGTGAACAGCAGCACCTCAGTTGACCTAGGCTGATCCTGTCCTTGGTAGATATTTTTACCCTTTTCATAATGAATCTCATGTCTGGATTTGTAAATAGTAGTTTGTCAAAGAAAAAAGACCCAGACTAGGTGTCTGTAATCGGGAGGTAGCTGAAGTGAGTCCTTCAGAAACTGAAAAGCGTGATGTTCCTCTTAAGTGTGGCCTCCACGGTTGTCATTAAGTTCTCTCTCCTTTTTCAAATGGGGTTCTCGGACTATGTACTACTGATTTAGCTCTGGCTAGTTTTTCAGGTAAACGGAGCTCTGTGTGAGTTTGACCAGGGGAGCTGCCTCATTGACTTGCTCTGACTTCCTTTAAGGGGCTCAGTTAGCTGGGTGATTGATGGGGATGGCTCTTCCATCAGCACCTCCCGCGGAGAAACGCCTCCTTGTTCACCTTCACTGCTTTGGTCATGTTTTCAGTCACTTTTGTGCCTCATACTTTTGTGGCTTTAGTTTCTCCTGTGAATGCTTCACAGTGATATAAATGGACGTTTCTGATTGGGTCATGAGGAAGCTACTGTTTAACCCAGCACTTAACCTTTGAAATAGGCTAGCTATAAATTCTCCTTCCAGCAGAAGTGTCCTTGGGGTAAAATGTAGATGGTTTTCTCCCTAGTATTTCAAACGTGAATAGGCTGAATAAGGGTGTAGCACTAGGGGCTGATCCCTGAGATGGGTCTAACTGGCACGTTAAGGGCCCTGGCTTGGTGTTTCCCACTCCTCTCTGCACAGTTCCTTGGTGTGTAACTCCTAAGAGCATGGGATTATGAGTGCCTACCTGGATGGCTGCAGACAGGCTTTGGGCAAAGTGTTTATAATCTCTCTGAGTCTCACTTCTGTCATCCGTAAATAAGTAGAATGCTGATCGTAATGAAAAAAGAACCACACCTCATACATGTGTGCAGAGATTATTGTAAACATATTTTGCCTGCATCTGTGTGCACAAAACTAGGGTGTCACTCTTCACTAGCAGAGGTGTCATAAGAATTAAAAACAATCTTCACAGAGTGCCTTGCATACCTGTTTTCTTTCCAGCACTCTACAGAGTAATGGACTTATGCATGGTCATTAAACAGGACCTATCTCTACTCTTGTACCAATGAGCCCTTTCTGCACACATAATGTCTTTTAGAGGATGAGACCAGACGGGAGCAGTAATCATACAAAGAAGTTGATGATGTGTGTCAGGAACTGAAAAATGTTCATAAATTTTTATTCAGATAAATTTCATTCTGAAGAATTATTTAGTGTCTTTAGAGTACCCCAACTTGAAGATACCATCTTGGTCAATATTAGTACAGGTTCTTTTATAGCTTAACTTGAAGTTTGCCCTGGCACTCTTAGAGTATGTCAAGATTTGTAAGTGTGGTTAGATTTACTGAGGCCAAGCTTCCAAGGACAGTCTCATTGTATGTGTTAAATGGCATTGATAGCCATTGTTTCTTTCCAGGATCAAATCACGGACTTTCGAGGGCTGCTTGCAGATGCTGTCAAAGGATCAACCAGTGAACTTAATTTGAACACTTTCAGTTGTAACTTAGACCCCTCTGTAAGTAGCACAGATGTGCCATCTGGCTTTTAAACTGCCAAAAGTCCAATGGAACATTAGAAACATCACTTTGAATATAGTCAAAGCTTAAGATCAAGTTAAAAGTCATAGCAACTTGTCTCCATTTATTTCACTATCCTTTTTTTTTAATATATTATGAAGCAGTATGGTAATGCATGCTTTTCTTTTCCTCTCATCAGGAACGATTGCTGAAACCTCTGAGTGCATTTATTGGCATAAACAGTGAGATGCGAGAATTGGCAGCAGTGGTGAGCCGGGTAAGATCTACTATTCAATTCACAAATTTACTGAGGCAGATTGGTGCTCCCGGAGCATTGTGAGCTGCTTCTTTTATTAATAACAATAAATATGATCATTTATTTATAAAGTGCCCCCACTTGCAAAGGCACTCATATTGTTTAGAGGCACAATAATGCATGATAAATAAATTATAGAATCATAAAATTACAATATAAAAAGCCCACCATCTCACTATAGAGGCCAAGAAAACTGAGAGGCAAAAAGACTTAGAAAGGAAAGGACAGGTGAAGAGTTGTAAAGCAGGGCCCACAGTCAAGGAAAGAAGCCTCTTAGAGAAGCAAAGAGTGTGCTTGCTTCTTATTTGAAAAAATGAAAGACTAGAAAGAGGCGAGGCTCTGATGATTTCATAATCAGACATTTCTATGAAAAACAAGATTGTTAGGAAAGATTCTACCACCCACAGTGCTGCCTTTTCAAGCTTGTGTCCTGGAATCTAAAAGCGGTGAAACTTGAAAGCTAATGACGTAGGCTTTGGAATGAACTGACCTGCATTTGACTTCTATGTCCTTCTTTCTCTAGCTATGTGAGCTTGGTCAAGTTTCTTAGAATTAGATTCCTGAGCTAGAGAATATTTTTCTAATTTCTATTAATTTTGTATTTGAGGGCTGATCTCATATTTGAAGGCAAGATCAGAAAGATGATCTAAAAGCACACTGCAGGTCCAAGGAAGTAAGTGTCCCAGCATCCTGCTCAGTTTGGCAACTGCCCATTGCTAATTCATACAGTGTCAGGCACATGCAAAAGGCTGGGAACATAAAGGGGAAGAGAGCAGACACCGTCCTTGCCCGTAAGAATTTGTGGTTTTATGGGCACATAGGAATTTCAGAGCACAAAGGAGAGGTATTTTTCACCAAAGGGTGGCTAAAGTGCTAGGAAAGAAGATACACTAGAAAGAGCCCCTTGAGAAAGGATGAAAGACGCTGGGAGCTGAGGCACGTGCGATGAAATTGAGCAGTTCGTGCACACTCGTGGTGAGCCACACAGGAGGCAGGGAGTGTTGGCTTGTAGGACTGCATAGAGGCAGTGTTCCTGAGGAAGGGCCCCTGGGCAGTCCTTGGGACTACTTGCCGGCTTCTAGAAATGAGGTGCTTTTGAATAATGCCCCTCGGGGGGTGAGGTCATCCAACATGCTTGTAGATACTTTGTTACTCTAGTGACAGTGAGATGGATGGATGGCAAAGCAACGGAGAAGTGGGGGCCAGTGTGATGAGGTGTTTACCTGTGCGAGGGGAGAAATGACTGAGCCGGCTCTGGTGGCTGGGATGCAAAAGAGGTGAGCAACATCTTTTTTATGCCCACCAAAATCAGCAGTCTCATTACCGTCTTTGCAAAAGGATAACTTGACTAAATACAGAGCCATAGATTGGAAGCAACCTGAAGAGATTCTTAGGGAATCTTCTCCACAGTATCACGAGAGGCAGTCATTCAGCCCTTGCTCAATGCTTCTAACGTTGAGTAGATCACCACTGTGAGGCAGTCTTGTGGAGTTCTGAC
This sequence comes from Dinomys branickii, assembly GCA_004027595.1. Lineage (NCBI taxonomy): Eukaryota > Metazoa > Chordata > Mammalia > Rodentia > Dinomyidae > Dinomys > Dinomys branickii. The sequence continues at coordinate 95,298 of PVLD010006179.1, forward strand.
TGGTAACTGTGGAATGATTAGCAGGAACTTTAGACTGGCGAATTAAACTATTTTGTGGAACTCAGTGTCAATTCTAAAATACAATTATCTATGGATGGTTTGAATACTAAGGTAAATGAATCCTCTTTGTAGGTCAAGATTTCCCTAGAACAAAGCATACTAAGAATACGAATGGCTGGGGGGCTTGCACGTAGACCTACAGGTAAAGGTCAGGTTGGGTTCACTTAAGATTTTGGAAGATTGAGTCCTTTTTCTGGCATTTTATTCAAGAATGGATGATGTATGTTACGTATAACCTAAATCACTTCTGTAGTTTCCTTCATAAAAGTGGAACTTCTGTGGTGGGGGCACCGGGCAGAGGGCAGACAGGTATAAGACACTCTAACATTGCACTGGCTATTTAAAAATGTGCTTTGATACTTTTAAAGCATGTATGTATATTACTTCCTTTAAAATTAAATAAATACAGTTTCTAGATTTGTTCTGTAGTCACTCAGAGTAACTTTGGAAAGGGGGCTTGCTTTTATTTATTTATTAATTTATTTATTTTTTGATGTAACACTCCAGGCATCATTTGCCTGAAATAGCTCCTACTGAGAAAGGCCCCCGAGTGACTGTTCTGAGGCGGCTAGTGAAATTGAAGCTTGGGAACTGTAAATTAGTTATCAGTAAAAGCTGCATTAATGGATTACCCTAGGTGGTTGCTACAGGGCTCTGTGATAAGGGGGGAAACTGCACTTTTGTTCAGTTGCCGGCTTTCTTGAATTTTTGCAGAAGCAATTGCTCCTGCTGCAGGTAGGGAGTGGTCACTAGGGAAAAGAGAGAAATTGGTTTCAGAGGAGCATTACCTCTTTTATACAACAAATTAAGAAAGAGTTTGCCAGAGCAAAGAGCAAAAGAGAAGCCAGACTCTAGCAAGGAACTATGTTTCATAGTAAAAACTAATGTAATTTGAAGCCATATTCTGCAGCTTCTTTGATTATGGCTATAAATCAGCATGGTTTCTTATTGATTGAAGACAGGTAAAGTTCATTGTTACTCAATTTTTCTCTCTTCTTATAAATACCATATTACATCACCAATATCTTCTTTGGAAAAATCCTTGAATATTTTCATGCTATGCCTCTGATGAACCCAAAACATAATCTATGCATATGCATATATTTAATATGAAAAGTTTTTATCACCAGCACTTTATGTCTTATTGTAAGTCAAGTATTCTACTGTTCTGTGTTTGTACAGTTGTGGAGGAAAACATTAATTTTAACAAAATGATCAAATATGCATTGCAGGACATTTATCTCCATAATCCAAACGTAAAATGGGATGACATTATTGGACTGGATGCAGCCAAGCAGTTAGTCAAAGAAGCGGTTGTGTATCCTATCAGGGTGAGGATGGGGAGCTCCTTGGGGGTTATTTCTGTTCTTTATCTACTGGACAAGCTGTGTGTCACATCCCCATCAGAAAGGGAAGGACAGTAGGATTTCCTGTCCACAAGTTAACTTTTTGTCTGTGCCACAATATTTTGTCAACACCAGAGCATCAAGTCTAGTTCATTCTAGATAATTTAAAATCATGTTTCATATTGGTTCAAGACAGGTCTCTGCTCAATATGATAGTTTAGGATCTAAAACTGTTGCATAAATTTGATTTATCAGCTACTACACATCGGTCCAAATTAGCCTCTTTCCTTAAAAATGTACTTACTGTAGTAGGAACAGGAGTATAGGAGAGGACATTTCACTCTCTTTGTATAGATCCTCTCAGACCCAGCCCTGTACATTTAGGCTGGCTGTGAAGAACACACAGCCTTCCAGGGCAGTGCTCAGTGGACCAGCATGCTGTGCTTGTTACTTATTCCCCCCAAATTTCTGCATGACTCAAAAACCAGGCACAAAAATAGAGAAACAATACTCTCCATCTTTGGTTTACAAAAGGGGTGATGAGAAGGTCTGTGTATCACATTGTTTTTGCTGTATGACCCCACAATTTAATGCTTTAAAATGACGCTCATCTATTCATTTGTCATTCTATAGGTAGGTAATTTGGGCTGGATTCAGCTGGGCTGGCTCATGTCTTTTTCATGTGGTGTTACTGGTCTAGCTGGGGCATCAGCCAGAGTGGCAGGGAAAGTTTGAAGAAATGGGACAGCTAAGGTCTTTCTCTACTTGGCTTCTTATCCTCTAGCAGGCAAGTCCAGTCCTGTTCACACAGGGCCCAGAAAGAACAAGGGCATGATCTAATTTATAATGATATTCTCTCTCCCTCCCATCTTTGTCCCCCCCCCTCTCTTCTCTCTCTCTCTCTCTCATTCTCCCCTCTCTTCTCTCTGTCTCTGTCTCTCTCTCTGTGTGCTGGTACTAGGGATTAAATTCAAGTCTTCATACTCAGTTAAATCTCCAGCCCTTTAAATTTTTTTTTTTTATCTTGAGGAAGGGTCTTGATAATTGCTAAAGAATTCTTAGCAGCTTGGTGAGGACGTGTTTCAAAAGAAAAAGAGGCTTGGGATATAGCTTAGAGGTAGAGTGCCCTTGGATTTGATCCCGCTATGCACCGCACAACACATTGCTATTTTAGGAACTCACAGACATGAAGTCAGGCATTCAAGCATTTGTATCCAGTGTGACTCCATAATTACTACAAATAAAATATATGCAGAAAAGCAGAGCTTGGACTGAAAAGGTTGTACTGAGTTGTAGACCTAGACTATGGTTTTTTCTAGCATTAGTAGCTTGCTGTGCTAAGGGCACACAGTCTGATGTATTGATACCAAAGCTCATCATTGTTCTCTGTTTCCATAGTATCCACAGCTGTTTACAGGAATTCTTTCCCCTTGGAAAGGTCTCCTGCTTTATGGCCCTCCAGGTAAATGTTTCCTTTCTGTTTTGGTGTGGTAGTAAGTGTGTATGCACGGAGGGTGAGAGGCCCCTTCCGGTTTCAGTCCAGGACTGGCGTCAGTGACAGCTGAGCAACTCCTCCCTCCTCCCAGGTGAGACTGGCTTCTGTCCGTAGGAAGGAGAATGAAGTTTAAGTGCCTCTTCATATTTGTCCTGCATCTTCAGGTACAGGAAAGACTTTACTGGCCAAAGCTGTCGCCACTGAGTGCGAAACAACCTTCTTTAACATTTCTGCATCCACCATTGTCAGCAAATGGAGAGGGGATTCGGAAAAACTTGTTCGGGTAGGAATTCTTTCTATTTTTTTTTTTTAAATAAGTGCTAGCAGAGTATAGAGGTACAAAATTATGTTAGAACTTATTTGTTTTGGGACGATATATATGTTTGACTTTACAATGTGTCTTGATTACCAAAAACTTGGGAAATGGCTTGACTACTGCATGTGGATAGTAATCACGCCTCCATCAGCAGACCACGATCTCTTTTCTTTTGGAATTTTACCAACAGCTCTTTTCTGATTCAAGCAACTCAGAAATGGAAACCAGGAGAAAAAAATGTCTCTGAAGTAGCTTATTTTTTTCTTCATTCAAGACTTATTAATTATTAAAAATGTCCAGTATATTAGGTTAACATTTATTGAGAGACTACTATAGTACTCCAATCCCTACAATAAGTACTCTAAGGAAAAACTGAGAGACTTAAAATTTAATTATTGTTTCAGCTGCTCTGAGCAAATTTTTCTCCGTAGTGTTCATAGCCTATAGGGTTTTTACCTTCCCTGAAATGTTATCTTTATTATGTCTCATTCCTAGTCTATGGTGTATTTTACATTATAAAATATTACTTTATACAATCAACTTAAGAGAATACCTGTTTATAATGTATGCTTCAATATAAGGTGGATCCTCCCCCCAAATCCTGTTGAACTAATGCTTTCTGTAGAATAACTGATAAGAAAGAAATACGAACCTAAAGAAAATATTTTTTTCTGAAAAATTACCTTAAAATACTACTCTGAAGTTATGTTCCATTGGATGATTCATTTCCACATTATGGCAGTTTGGGTGTTATAATGAAATATTTTAAAAGGAGTGATTAAGTTACCTAGAATAACTTATGATTTTGGTAGTTTTCAAGTTGCCTCAGGTGTGTACATTTTTATAAATTTTCATCATCCCTTCAGGATTATAATTTGTGAAAATATTCATTTACATCTTCCACTTTTTTGATGTTCATTTTGAGTCTAACTCAGTGTCAAGTTCAAAGATGAGACTCATAGTTAACTACTACTGCATTTCTGCTTCCCATGGGATCCTGGTTAGCTGGATTTCAGTTAGCTGAAATCCAGCTAACGGCAATTTTTAGCAGCTGAGACCTTTTTTGGGGCATTTCATTTCTGTGTGCTCTGTAACAACTAAGCCCTTAAAAGATGCTCAGAGCCAGAATCTCCTGTCATGAAAAGTGCTGTTTAGAACCATGAGCACAAGACACTGCAAAGTGCTCAAATAATGATCAATTATGCCTTCTAGATAAGACTTAACTAGGCAGAAAAGTAAATTCAAATATTTATTTTATGAATATTATTTTTGTGGTACTGGAGAATTTAATTTAGCACCCTTGCAGTGAGCTATACTTACAGTGCTACATTTTTAAAATTTTGAGGTAAATTGGCTAGGCTCTGTTTGAATTTGCACTCCTTCTGCCTCAGCCTCCCAAGGGCTAGGGTTACAGACATGTGCCACTCTATCTGATTTTAGGAATGCACTTAACAGAGATTGACGCCAAAAGAATTTTGTTGTTTAATGTTAAATGGCTCAAAAAGTCAATTAGCAAGAAATCTATATTCTTTGTGAGCATTTTTCTTTAACTAAAGTTTCCATCTGCTTCAGTAATACTTTGTTAGAATTCTAAAAGCGAGGAAATGATTCTCCCTGTATCCTCCCCATATCATGTATTTAAAAGCAACTAGCTTTTATTTTAAAAAGTTACAAAAGGACACATAAATCCCTTAGCCCTGTCCCTGGAGGCACCTCCTATTACCTGTTCTTGGTATAGCCTTTCAGAACACTTGTTTATACTTAGTTAGCATTAGTAAGTGTGTATTTCCCTTTCATTTTAAGCAGAAACAGGATATACTGTATAACACCTTTTATTCTATTTTCCCTCCACTTAATAATGTAATAGCATTTGAGACAATTATAGACAGACAAAACATAAGCTTCAAGGTTTTATAGTTTTTTTGTGGCATGGTTATACCAAAATATATTTAACCAGTTTTTTTTTTTTTTGATGGTCATTTAGGTTGTTTCCAGTCTCTCGCTATTGTGAACAGAATTAAAGAGGATAGTCTTCAATAGAGACATCTCTATATTTGTAATATTATAGGACATTTTCTGTGAAGCAGAATTGCTAGGTAATTGTGTAATCTCAAAAATTTAAAAGATCTTTCCCATTCTGATAATGAAAAATAATATTTGAATGACTGAATGACCATTTCAATATTTCAGCGTTTATATGTACATTCCTTTGATTTGGAATTTAAACGTTTTTTCATAAGTTTAGAAGATATTTATATTTCTCTTTCTATGAAATGCATTTTATTTGAATATTTGAAAAAATAATTTAAGAAGAAACAGGTAACCTCTGCCAATCCAAAAAGATCTCACCTCAGTTCCTTTCAGAAAACAAATTACTTTCTCCTTATTTTGAAATCTTGGAAAGAATCTCACCCGGAAAATCTTGGTCGTGCTGTCAAACTCCTTCCTGTAAGTTTTCAAATAAAGAAAGCCCTATAGGACCTTCACCGAAATCAGAAGAGTCTTTTCTATCATTTATTTCTCTTTCTATTCCGATTAAAGAGTTATTTCTAGGGAAGCTTTGAGTGATGATCCTCCATCCCTCCTAATGTTTGTGCCCCTTCGGAGCTGAACACTATTGAATAGCTGAGTGATCATTTTAGCAAATGCTTAGACCTGTTGATGCTACGTCTTTCATCACCCCCTCCCTCAAACTGCATGATTTAACTTCCTTCACGTATCTCTGAAAATTTCAGACTAATGCTTCTCGAGGCACTTGCTCAGGATTCTGTGTATTCTCTGGGAATGGAAAGAGCAGTGATGGGGCAGTCTGGAGGTCTAGGCTCCAGACAGAGCTGTCCTTCTGACTGGAAGTGCAGAGTAGAAGAGATTCCTGCTCTCCTATACCTGACTGAGTGCCTTAAAAATGTATAGGGTTCTAATACTCTATTGCTGCTGCTGCTGCTGGAGTCACCCTTAATTTCAGATGTACCTGCGCTTTGGGTGCAAAGTCTTTTTTCATTCTAAAAGGCATTTGTGATGAGTGTCCTAACATTGTTCTTGTTCTCTCTGGTTATTAGACAAAGCTAATTGCCCCAAAGAACATGAATTCTGTGAAAGGAATGCATCAATACATAAGCGTAGATGCCCCTCCGACACCCCGGCCTGGGAAGGGCAGCCTGCTGCTGGGCCTGGGAGCCACAATCCACCTTCTTCTGAGCCTTCCCCTTTTATGTGTTCCATGAAACTTTGCTAGTGCTAAGTGACATGGGGAATAAATCCCCCGTCGCTATTAAAGCATCTCTTATTCTTTTCTAAATCTCTACTGCTTTCTCCGATCAACCGGCGAAGAATTGAATATGGTGCTCAAGAGATCAGTTTCAGGGTTTAAAAAAAAAGGTTTAGATTTTTATACTCTTTTCATCGCCGCCAAGTCTCCCTTTGGAGCTCTTTATTTTGTTTTTATGTCTGTTCTTTTGCTGGTTGCTTTCCTGTTCTTGTTCAGTTTATAATGTTATATTCTGGAAAAGAACATCTTATTCGATCAAAAATTGTCTTCAAATACCTGAGTTTACCAAGCAGCAGGCTTGGGGTGGAGTGGGAGCACAGCGCAACAGCTTGGGGCGCAGCGTTCGGCCTTATCACCCCTGACTGGAACACTTTCCTCTTCCTAAATTGCTTCTGCAAATCATTTTCGTATTGTGCCTAACTTTCCTAATAAGGGAAAGATCATCAGATGATTTTTTACCTATTCTGAGGCTTTTTGTTATGCACATTCCTCCTGTTTTTGGCAGGGCGTCTCCAGGGTTAACTAACCAGCTGAAAGCGTGGGAACTGAATTTTATCTTAAGCTCTCCCATTTATGATTAGTAACCTTAAACTAACTGCCTACTCTCTCTGGCTCTAATTTTATCGAGTGATAAATGGAAATAATGGGACCATCTCACCCCCTGGGGTGGTCATACGAGAAAAAATAATGGCAATGATCATAAAGTTGCTGTGAAATAACAGAATATAGAATGAACGCTTATTCCTGCAGTCACTCTCGGCTCTTCTCCTCTGGGAGCACCTGAGGACTTAAATACATGATGAGGACTTCCGGTGTGTGAAGTTGAACATGCCCCTGCTTTTCCTCCACCCAGGTGCTATTTGAGCTTGCGCGCTATCATGCCCCGTCTACCATCTTCCTGGACGAGCTGGAGTCGGTGATGAGTCAGAGAGGCACCGCTCCCGGGTAACAGATGAGTTTTTTTGGTCATCCTTTCTCCCCTTCTGTAAGTGTGCTTGATGGTCGGAAGCCCATCGACATTTACCAGCAGAATGAGTCTATTAATAAGCCCACAAATCTTCTGCAGACACACGGAAAGGTCTTTAAATTAGATCCTGTTAACTGAATAGCTGATTTAAGTAGTTTTTATAACCGGAGGAAATGCCTTCCTCCCTCCGCTCCCTCCCCGCAGAGTGGTTTTCAGACCCGCGGATCATCTAGCCCCAGAATCCCAGGTTGCCATAACAGTCCTACTAGCTCAAAATATCTGCCTGTGACGACCTCTTCCGGAGCCAGATGGCTGCTCCTGGGACAGAGCTTGCCCACTGACCCATTGCAAGGGACAGAGTCTGTGTCACTCCCTTGTAGTGGTCCTCTGGGGATGTCAGGGCAGGAAGCCACAACTTCTCTGACCTCAGGTTGTGGCTCAGCATGTCAGATTTTAAATATGTCACACAGGTTATTTCTAAAGATAAAGTGTCCCCAGGAGGAAGAAACACTTATCAGACTGATAAGCCTTCTGTTTGTGCTTTCAGAAGGCTGAGTAGGGTTCCCTTA